>JAAEAF010011576.1:0-37852 GCA_011037195.1 Triatoma infestans | reverse complement strand
TTGGAAAGCTGTTGAAATGTAGATATTTTTTCTGTAACCGGACAATACGCTAACCTTAAAGAAATTTATAAGAAAATGCTATTGAAAAGTTGTTTTTAACAGTCGAAGCGCTGTAGAGTTGAGTTTAAAGGCTCTGAAAAACCTTATAATTCATTCAATTAAAATAAAACTCCTGTTTCTTGTAGGAAATTTAATGCCCTTTCCAAAGATGTAATTGAATATGATTTATGTGAAAAGCTTTTTGAGATATAATCAATTTTATGAGAAAAAGTAGGAAAATTGCAAATTTTACAAAATGAAGAATAACTTTTGAAGGCGAACTAATCGGACCATGGTTTATTAAAAATTTTCTGTTCCAAATAAAGTGAAAAACCATATCCCGAACTTTTGCCAGAGGTTGCTGTTACACCCTGTATATCCAACAAAACTGATAGTGACCAAGGTTGCCTGTTTAGTTAGTTCACCTCTCCACCCCCCATTTTACAAAATGAAGAATAACTTTTGAAGGCGAACTAATCGGACCATGGTTTATTAAAAATTTTTTGTTCCAAATAAAGTGAAAAACCATATCGCGAACTATTGCCAGAGGTTGCTGTTACACCCTGTATATCCAACAAAACTGATAGTGACCAAGGTTACCTGTTTAGTTCACCTCTCCACCCCTTCAAGAAAATCTCTGAGTAACAGAAAACTATTTTAGAAAGTTTTCTCTGAAATTTCAGTAACATACATAATACTTATATAAAAGTATTTGTTGACCTTTGATATGAATTATGTGATGAAGTAATTTGGTGTGAGGATTGGTCAAGAAAGAAACATTTAATTATGCCATCGTTTCGACAGAGTTTCCTGTTTTTATCAAGGCTTTAATATATAAGATGTGGAGAAAGAATGTTTAAACATATACATTTGTTACATCCCAGAAGCATAAAACAAAAAAAAATTATTTTTTTTAAATACTTTTATTGATATTTACAACTGTATGTACAATACAATAAGCAAAAGTGATTAAAGAAAACAAAGACATGCACACATGTGAGGGACATTATTCAGTAATAATGTCTCTTAACACAGATAATTTCTTACAAAAAAATTAAACGTTTCTAGTTTTAAATTATCTACAGAAAAAATTTAAAAAAATCTGTGAATGATTTAAGACAAGAAACCAAGTAACTTATAATTTTCTTTTTTATATTTCTGGGATTTTAACAAATGTATTATCTTTCTTCATATATTCACGAATATCTATATATTAAAGTCTTGATAAAAAAAGGAAACTTTGTCGAAACATTTGGCATAATTGAATGTTTCTTTCTTGACCCATCTTCACCAAAAAATTTCTTCATAACATACATAATACTCCCTAACAATAAATGATGTAGCTAAATTAATTTGGAAATATAATTTCTTTCTGTCACGCTAACGGCACCTCTCGCCCAGAACCCCCTTCAAAATCATCCAAACAGAAAAATGTTTCTATAAACTTGATACATGTTAATAAGAAAATCGTAAAATAATAACCAGAAATCTGTTTAATAAAGAATTATTTTTGGGTTAATGGATTTGTATAGTAACCTTGTCATATCTACTCAATAATAGCCAAAAGGAATGTCAAAAATATCTTGCAGCGCTTTATCATTTTTATGCTGTTTACATCCTATATACAGTCATAAATATATATAAACAAGCTTTCTATTATCCATCATATTATACATATGTACATACAGGTACCTGTATACACACCTCCACACAAACGCATACAATTTTGTGGGTGGGGAGTGCATTAACTTCGGAGGGTTATTTAGCGCTCACGTGTTATATTTCCTTTTTTTCACGTATTGTGTAGCTACTCAAGCTGGAATAGCACAAAAAACTTGTGAGACTTCCACATACAACATCTTGCCTAGCAAGGCAGGGTGGAGTATTAGGATTTTACTTAAATTTCTCCATACATCCCTTCTTATATAGACGCAATTATTAGAATTTTTCCGTTATAAATGAATCCTAAAACTTGTTTTTCCTTTGCAAACACTGAGAATGTTATTATTTAACCCGGGAGAACTCGCACCGTGAGATTTTCTCTCACGCTTGAAGAAAAACACTCATAATCCGGAAGTGGGAGTAGTGGGAGGTCCTAAGTTTCGTCTAGCTGAGTTTTTATCTTTTGTTTACTTCCTCTTGAAATATTTTTCCTCTCAGTCTTGTGTTAGCTTCAGGAGAGGAAGTTAAACAAAAATATTCTAAACCGTGAGTGAATCTCTCACGCGCTAGTGTTCGCGTTACGTTTTTATAAGTAAGTAATTTTCTGTTTGTATAACATTTTTGGTTTACTGGTGACACAAAATTAGTTCCTTTTTTAATTTTAGATTTTTTAAATTTAAATGAGTCGTGGCAAACATATGGCCGAGATGGGGAAAGCATTGTACAATCTCCGTAAGTGGCATTTTTCAGGATATTTATTTACTTTATATTTTCCTGGTAATTTTATTTATGTTAACTTTTTTCGCTTAGAATATTTGCCATGGATTCGTGATCCCGAACAGGGTAAAACTGAAGTTCTCCCCAACCTTGTAGACAACGAAAACCGCTTTGATGCTCGGAAAGCTTCAAAAACCAGAAAGTGATTCAAAACAATCAGGGATAAAAGAGAAAGATGAACTCGAAAACGACGATCCTCGGAAACTGCTTGTTTGGTAACGTCAGAACTACTGTTTGGCATGTTTCCGCCCCCGCGAAAATGTGCGTAGAAGGAAACAAAACATCGTTATCTATCTTCCAGGTGTGAAAACTATTGCAAAGCAAGCTAAAACTCCGTTGGAGCCTTTTTTTTCCTGATTCCATAAGAGAGGTACTGGATGAATTTATATCCAAATGTAAACAAAATTACCAAGTTGGTGAATACTGTACTATAGATGAAATGATGGAACCGTTTCGGGAACGTTGCAATTTTCGGCAATACATCCCTAGTAACCAGCAAAATATGGCCTCAAAGTGTTTTCATTAGCAGATGCACCTGCACCTTTTCAAAATGTGCTGTTACTGAATAATTTAACACAAATTATATTTTTTATATTCAGTTTTGCTCCAGTTTTTTTTGTTTTTTTTTTATAAGTAAAAAAGTGTGATTTATATTTTTTATATTGATATTTGTTTAAGTTTATGTTTGTATTTATATTTATAAATATAATGTCGTTTACTTAATTAGTATTTAGAAGCTAATAATATTATTATGTGGTGAAAAAATATGAAAATTCGGATGTGAGAGAAAGTCTCACGCGCGAGTTCTTGCTATTCATTTTTTCTAGTGAGTTCTCCCGGGTTAAACAATTGCATAGTTGTTAAAAATTGGAAGAATTACGATTATTTTATTGTACGTATTTCATTGAATAGTTGGAGATGTTCTTATTTGATTTGGCTTTCTTCTTGAATTTATGCAAATTGATTTTAAGGTATGGATGATGATGGTATTGTACCAAAAAAAAAAAGAAATGTTATGGATGATCTCTATTTGTTTGCTAACATGAGTAATATATAGTTATGTATGTTTCGTATCCGCCTCTATCCACCTCTGATCGATAGTTGGACATTAAGTCCGCCTAAAAAAAAATAGGCATTACTTTACTTAAAATTCTGAAACTTGTTTGAAAATGTTGTCAAATTTATATATGTTGTTGAGGTTGAAGTGTAGATGTACCCCCGTAGCTTGCACGCGAGTACGCAAACCTTCCGCATTGTATATATTGTTCTGCCCCGAAGGGAGAACAATAAATATTGTGTATCAAAAAGCATTGCAATAAGAAAAAAGTAATTTTTACATTCGGAAAGCAGTACAATCAAAATATTATTTTTAACAAAATATATGCAAGTTTTTTCTGTAAATTGTAGAAAAATTGTTATTCCAATTCACTCTTATTATTTTTCATATCAATAAATATTTTCTAATAAAATAAATTAACTTTTTTACTTTCAAATATATATTAGGGGCCAGCCGCAAAGCGAATAGTTATGTAGTACATATGTGATGATAAATACACCTCAATCAATAAATTAAATTGCATCAATAAATATATCTATATATATATTTCAGATAAAAGTGTTTTTATCAATAGTGAGAACTACGATGAAATGTAGAAATATCGTGGGTGTCTGAACAATTGTTTAAAGAAAGATTCTTGAAAAGCCTAAGTCTATTGATTCTATCAATGGATTCACTGAGATCTCTCTTTTCTTAGGTTTCTCAGGCTGAATGTTGAATGGTGTTTATTTAATCCCGCCCACTTAACAGTTTTCTTGAAATGTATAGCTTAGGATTTTCTTTATTTCATTCAATATTCCTTAACATTTTTGTAATTCGTTAATATTAACTTTAAATTTATTTTCTTTCTATGATTATTTTAAGTTTATGAAACTGTTGCACTATTAATAAATTGTCCTCTCCAATTATTATTATTTTTTTTTAATTATAAACTAAGAAACCACTTTCTACCGTTCTGTGACCATATGTTAAACTTATAAATTTCACTGTAAATGACTTATTATAAAGAGGAAATGAGAATGAGGAATTACAAAGTAACAACTTAGAGAGAGAATGAAATAGCTGACTCAGCGGAAATAGATTTTTGGCGTATAGCGGTGATTTAAATTAATGATGATGTCTACGTGATTGACTAAGTAGACTAATGATGTAGAACAATTCTCAGATTCTACTTATATAAGAAAATCCTGAGAGTAAAATTTAGGCCCCAATCACCAAATTTGCCTGCAATGGTAGAGTATGGACGTGTTGGATGAAAGAAGCTGTCATGAGTTTTAGAAGGCAAGCTCCCCGACTTTTCTGAGGAAATTTTCCATTAGTAAAAGATTTCGAGAAGTATCAGCTAGTTGTGCAAAATATTTGATTTTGTAAATACAATGACTTAGTTGATGTCTAAAAAGTTGAATCTGCAAAAGCCTTGCCTTGCCTTGATGAGCAAATGTTTAAATTTGCATATGACTTGACATGCTTGTTGTGCAAACGCTTGCAATTACGAATGCTCGTTTGATTTGCCTTCATAATTATATGAGTCGCTTTTTAGTGCATGCCATTTAATTGATTATCACTAAAATGTGGTCATCATCTTTAATGTGTAAACGTGAGTTCAAAAACATTTGCAAATATCTTGATTTGTTGAGAATTTTTTAAGAGGATATCAGCGATCTTCTAGTAGTTGAAGAAGATTCGCTTATTGATGGGATGAGTTGTTTTGCTGGATCAGAAAAAAATAATAACGAGTATAAAACTGTTGGTGTAGAGCGCCATAAAATAGAGCATCATTAGACTAATGATGAGACTGAGCGACTCGGGATTTATAGACTAATGATGTAGATCTCGTCTCGGACTTTTGTACGAAAATCCTGAGTGGGAAACTTAAGGCGAAGGTTGTTCTCTACACACACATATTATTCGCCCGGAGTAGATAGAAATAAGTCGGGTGGATAGAGGTAGCGACGTTGGGGGTTGCCATGGTATTTTGAAGGCAAACATAGATCAGCACTCATATATCTACCAAATCAGTTGTGACGGGCTAATTTAAAGTATTACATGAGGTATCGTCTGAAAAAGTACATATTTATGGAAACATTAGTCCGCGGATAGACTAACTTCTTCTTAATATTTTTTGATCTGGACTCAAGAAATTTTTAAATCAAACTGTAATTTATTATTGCGTTTCTTAGATAACCTTTAATTTGTATGTATTCCTTAATAACTTCCATAGGCATGCTTAAAGTTTTTTCAAGTAATTTTTTTTTTTGGCATGCGAATGGGACACTTTATTTATTTCATTTTTTGAGCGCACTCCTTGAAAATTTCCTAACCATTTATAAAGAAGATTGTCTAAGAAGTACATTTTATCTTTGTTTATTTTTGGATAATAAGACAGAATTACTGCTGAACATCATCTAGATAACTAACATCTAGCACTTTATCCGTTCTGTGTTTGGTCCTGACCGGTTTCGGATTCTCATTTTGTCATCAGAATATGACCATGAAAATCGTGTAGAGTGTGAATAGCCATACTCTGGATAGATTCACTGGCGTTGGATGAGAATCCAACCGGTCAGAACCAATGCAAAGAAGATGGCAGACCAATAGAGACCCACTTGTTATTTCTAATACACTTAGTCTTGAATTCGATTCTTGATGGAATTTTACTCAACATTGTCAGCAAAATGGGCAGCCAAAAACGCTGTTGCATTAGCACTAAATTGGGAATAAGAAATTATGACTTTATTTCTCTTAAGAAAATTCGGCGGTCTGATCTAAAATTTTAAATATTTATAAATTTCTGCATTTAATAATTTTGGCAGTATATTTTTATTTATAAAAGTAGACGCACGCAGGTTGCATTTGTTTTTCTTCTGCTTCGACATTAATTAATGATTCAGTCTTAAACTCGCATCAATTTCGATCAAAATATTTCTTAAATTTGATTTTGTTTTGTTTAGTGCGTGTAAAATATTATATTAACCAGCTTTAATGAGATATTTTTAAAAGAAATCTATGGTTTCATCTTATTTTTATTTATTTTTAATTTAAACTGCATGTATCAACATGGATTTAAAAGCGTCATATTTGATCATCAAAATAGAAAGAGGGTAATGTTGCAGAACATTTATTTTTTCTTTGCGGTCGGAAAACTGAGTGGGTATCTACAGAGGAAATGTCTGGAATGACTTGCCACTTTACCAAAAGAGAATATATTATTAACCTCGTAGTAAATCGGTTCTCTTTTGTGAGGTGATGCTTTTATGTATTCAACAGTAGATAACTGTGCCAATCCCCTGCAAGGTTGTACTACAAACAAACAGCATTTAAAATTCCATTGTATTTAGTTGTCTAATTTTCTAATTTACATCAGCAATTACAATGGGTTGCTAAATAGAAATTTCCAAAGCATTATAATAGTTTTTTTGCTTGTCTGTCTGTGTTTATACAATGTGGATGCCTATTAAAGTGTAGACATATGCAATGGAGTGTTTTGGTGGCCAGCTACAGTCTTTCTTTGTAAATGGTTAATTTACCGAACTAGTAAACATCAAATTATACCTCTGCAGATAATATGTTAAATTGTGAATATAATACTAATACAATCGTATTAGTAATCGCCAAATTCTTAAAGAAGCAATTTGTCTATTTCTCACACACAATTCTAACAAAAAGGAAAAAAAAGGGAAAAACTGTAACTCAGCTAAAACTTAGATTCTTTTTTTTTTTTTTAATTTGCTGAATCCAAAACTATCAATTAGAAAATTGATTCACTCTGAATTTTATAAATTGATAAAAATAGGAACCAGGTTTAACTCATTGAAGACCATGTGCGGTACCTTGGACTATACCTAGACAAAAGACAAAAGACTAACTGCAACCCCCATACAAGACTTAAACGTTCTGAGCTAAACAAACGATACAAACTTAGCTAGACTACTTGATAAACGCTCAAAACTAACACTGCAGAATTAAACGACGATTGCATACTTCTCTACTTCCACCAATATGGACTTGAGCATTATGGAACGGCTAAAATTATCCAACATCACCAGACTACAAACACTTCAATCTAAAATACTCCACCGCTTATTAAACGCTCCCTTTTATGTAAGCAATCATATTATACACACAGATCTCAACACTCCATTCATCTCTGAACTTGCCAAAAGTCGCTAAAATAAATTCATCAAAACTTTAACATCACACCCTAATCTTTTAGCATCTGACCCCTTCTTAACAACGCTCCCCTCCAATACCCCAAGAGGCTGAAGCTCGTTGGCCCCGTGACCAACTGGTTCTTTAATGGCGTTCATCGCTGGATGGCCGCCATTTCCAAATGTCACTTTTTGTACCTTTTAATGCAGTTGTAAATTAATTTTCAAAAGGATTTTTGCGTAGTGACACTCCTTTAAAAAATAAATAAATAAATTAGAATTTAAGATACTCATAAGGCACAATAAATTTTGCAAAATGAAATAAACGTTGAAACAAAACTTAATTCTCTATATATCAATCGGTGAAGACTGAGTTTTGGTTACCATAGGAAGTTTCTGAATTTGTTTCCATAAAGCGGGTTCTACTCTTAGCATTGTGCTGTATTACACAACATCTGGGATGCGTGGTCTAGCATTTTTTTTTAAATTTAAGGCGTGTCAACATCTATGGTCATTCACGCTCGGAGCCTTCTCAATTACACTGCCGGCCTCCGGACACACAACACTGTCCATCGCCGGTCAGTGAGCTGTAGATGCTGCTAGGAAGAAAAAAAATCTAAGGTCAGCACAGCTGCATTCGAATCATGGCCCTACGCTTGGGAGGCCATTGCGCTTACCACTAAGCTAATCCGTTCACTTATGCCTATAGCATATATTTTTTTACTTTTTTTACTTCTTTGAAATGTATACATATCACTTTATCAGCCAATCTGCACATTCTGAAGTAGGCATTATTAGTTTTTCTTCTATTTAGTCCAGGAATCTATATCTAGAAAAACCTTTAATAGGAAATTTTTGTCTCAAGTGAACAGTTATTTATTGAATATATGGAAGTTTAAATTTTGTAGACTGTGTTCAACATTTTAGATTTTATTTATGTTCCTTTGTAGCATAAAATTCTACTTGTTTCTTGATTTTATAATTCATTATATTTTATAGAGAACACAAATACGGAAATAAATGTTTTCCTTTTGAAATTACAGATCTCGAAGATAATGGGAAATTAAATTTTTAACATTGAAAATGTTTTATAAGAGGGCGCGTTTTGGTGAATAGTGTAATGTAACGGACACCCACATATTTCAATCATATGTTTAATACTTAATAATAATAATTGATACAATAGTTTTGATCAATTAAAATTTAGGTATTTTATGATTACATAATTATTAATATTCTTATATTTCTCATGGAAGATAACATACATGAGCTTGATATTTTGCTATAATTAGGCCGGCACTTTCTTTTATCACTAAAATAACCATAATACAATTTCAATGTTTGACTTTTTCGTAAATTATCTGATTTTTTTTTTCTTTAATAAAATTACACTTTTATTGAAGTGATGGGTAAAAATAAGGATGACATTCATTTTGGAACAATACTTTCTCTTACAGTAGTAAGAGAGAAAATAAAAACTGAAGAAAATTTCTCAATTAGAACTAATCATTTGGAGTAAGAGAAAATCTAGTGAGAATCTTACAACAGTTCCCCCTCTCTCATTTTAACCAAAATGAATGAATTACACCCCTTATTTAATTTATTTAATTTGTTATCAGTTTTATTTTTGAAAAATCTAATTTACAAATTTGAAAATAATAATCATGGGTGCCCTTTAAGGAAGTTTAAGTAGTATTATTTGATAACTTCAGACATTTAAGGGGTTTGGGAATGAAAAACAAAAAAAATTGTAGAAAATTATTTCCAATTAAATTTAAATTTCCAAAACAGAATTAGTAAATTATAACATTTAATTCGTAATTAGCTGGCTATTAGATAAAATCACATACGATAAATAATGATAATGGGCCCTTAAACATTATTATCATTTTATTTTTTTTCATCATCCAATAAGTAGTTCATTGTAAAATGTTCCCATTACTTAACAAATTTTAAATCTACATTGTAATAGGCATCCAAATAAACTTTGAAGATGCTTCTTTGGAATTTATTTATCTTACAAGCCTAATTTTTTTTTTTAAATTGGTTTACGAATCATCAGACTTTAAAATTATAATAAGATGTTTATACGGCAATGGCCAGAGGAGTTTTAAAAAAAAAAAAAATCTGAAACACAACTTTCTCTTAATCCTGTTCTCAAAATTATAATTGACAAAAATTATAATTAACATTGTTTGTGTACCAAATATAATGAAATTCGTCGAAAACTGAAAAAACTGTTCAGTAAAAGCGCATTTCCGGCTTATAAATTTTCTTAAAACTTGGAATATAGGCCCTCTATTTATTTCTAATTAATTTTGTTTGGATGATTAGAATTGGATAATCAACTATGACACCACTTTAGTGAAAGCTGTAACCTCACTCCTCCCCTAAAAGTGCCCTTAAATGAATTTTCCCAGAGAAATGTTTTAAATAAAAGATTGTAGATCTTTGCATGTTTAGTTTTTATACAAAGTTTCAAGAAAATCGTCGGAGCCATTTTTGATAAAATCGCAAAAACGTAAAAAAAAAGCAACTAGTAAAGTGGTAGTACTTCCGGTTGAGGAATTTTGACAGATTACGCACCGTCAGATCCCATAGTGATACCTAAACTTAATATTAAGTTTCAAATTTTTTAAAGTTTTTCGTTTTTGAGCTCTGCTCTTCCCATACACATACACACACACACAGACCATTTGCTAAAAACCACAAGGTGACCTCAAAACGGATATTTCCGGTGAAAACTCGATATCGAAAATTTTTTACGATTACAATACTTCCTCTTACTAGGAGTAAGAGAAAATAAAATAATCTTCGTTACTCTACGTTTCGGGTACCATTGATGCCCTGCTTCAGGAGCTCTTTAGGATAGGAGAGGAGTGGAGTGAACGTTGAGAACGTTGAGTTGAAATGAAAAATCTCTTTCATCTTTCAAAATGAAAGGGCAATCTTTTTTTCATTTCAATCTCAACGTTCGCAACGTTCACTCCTCTCCTACCCTAAAGAACTCCTGAAGAAGGGCATCAATGGTATCCGAAATGCAGACCAGCAAATAATTCTTTTTTCTTAAAAAACTCCTCTGCCCATTGCCGTATATAAATATATTATTTTTTTTTTTTGGCGCATCAACTTCTAAGGTTATTAGCGCCCCTCAGTTTGATTCGTTCTCCACCCAGTCCGCACGAACTTGGATGGCACATATTCAACCTTTGTGGCGTCCAGATCAGTGCCTTGTCTAGCAAGGCACGAGGAGCCCAAGATTATTGAATAGGGTACCACACATCCCCTCTTATTTCATCGATCATGTCGACGAGGGGGAGTGTGGATCTCTTGTTGTGCCATCCCTTTTTTAATTAAATCTTATTTAACTATCTTATTTAAATATAAATATTATATATTAACAATTATACATATAAAATTTAATATGAAAATTCTTGATCTATTTGCATCATTTAAATGTGGAACTTTTGCATGCAGATAAATAACGAATTTTATGTAATATAAGCAAGAAACTATCCTGAAAAATCTACGTAACCGATCCTAAAGAGGCTATTTGCTCACTGTAAACTATTCTATTTTAGGTGTGCAGTACTTTTAACAAATATTCCTGCACACCCTTAAGTGAACTAATCCTAATGTTAATCTAAACCTAACGGGGTTGAAATACTTTTATAAATTTCTTTCAACCCCGAAATAAAAAACCTAAGCTTAACATTTGCCCTAACATTCTCGCCAATAAATACATTCACAAATAAAAAGCATTCTCGCCAATAAATACATCCACGCTAATAAATACATTCTCGCTAATAATACAATCGCACTAATAAATACATTCACACTAATTTATACATTCATACGAGGGGAAAGTACTCGATATTCGTTGTGGTGGTTGGTTCCGCAGAGCTGGAAAGCATCAGAGACATTTTCCGTGGAAGCCTGCTTCATTTTGTGGTCATCGACCGGTTTCGGGCGTTCGCCCATCTTCAGGATGCTCTTTTCAGACAGTGTGCCAACACAGACTCGTACAGAGACTTAGTTTCATACTCAGAGTTGTGACTTAGTTGGCACACTGTCTGAAAAGCGCATCCTGAAGATGGGCGAACGCCCGAAACCGGTCGATGACCACAAAATGAAGCAGGCTTCCACGGAAAATGTCTCTGATACTCGATATTCCTTTCCCCTAACATAAAAAAGAACTAACCTAATTGGGTGAAGTATTCGATAACATATTATTGTAATTTTTTTTTTGTTTTAATCCTTTTTATAAAATTCAATATTAAATTTGCATTAACCGAAAAAATTGCCCCAACATTATTTTGATAAAAGATAAACCTTCTTTTGTCTAATTAGGAAGATTCACCTTCTTTCCTGACTTCTTTTGGGACATGAACTAAATAAATAAAAAAAAACATTTAAACGCTAATCTTTTTGGCCCATCTTCAGCAATACAATGTTGATATGGATTTTTTGCCGGTTTTTCTAAGTTTGATAAGGAGATTATTTTCTTTTCCTTCCGCGAAATGGATGCACGCGTAGTTTTTGAAAAATTTAACGAATGCTAAAACTATAAGCTAAAACTAGAAAGAGGAAGTATTGTAATTGTGTCAAATTTTCGATATCGAGTTTTCACCGGATATATCCGTTTTAAGGTTCCCTGAGTCCAAAAAATGGTTTTAACAAATGGTCTGTGTGTGTGTGTGTGTGTGTGTGTGTGTGTGTGTCTATGTGTGTGAACAGCATAGCTCAAAAACGTAAAAACCTTAGAGAAAGTTGAAACTTGACATTCCGTTTAGGTATCACAGTGGGATCTGACAGTACCTTATACGTCAAAATTTCTCAAACCGAAGTACTACTTTACTAGTTTTTTTTTTTTTTTTTACTTTTTTATAATTTTCTCAAAAATGGCTCCGACGATTTTCTTGAAACATCCCATATAAACTACACAAACAAAGATGTACAACTTTTATTTGAAACATTTCTCTGGGAAAATTCATTATAGGGCACTTTTTGGGAAATGGTGGGTTAATGTTTTTCTCTAAAATGCTATCATAGTTGATAAAGTGTAATTAGATGATAGATTATACAATTGTATCATCCAAACAAACTTAATTAGAAATAAATAGATGGCTAAAATTCCGAGTTTCAAGATAATTAGTAAACTGGAAGTGCGCTTTTCCTGAACAGTTTTTTTTTTTAGTTTTCGACGAATTTCATTAAATTTGATACATAAACTATAAAATTTGTCAATTATAATATTGAGAAGTCTGATTAAGTGAAAGTTGTGTGTGTGTTTTACATCAGATTTTTTTTTATTCAGTATAATGATTCATGAAATATTCTCTCTTGTATTCACATATGTGTGATTCTTTAAATTACTCTGTTTTTTACATTTTATTATACTTTAATAAAGCTTTAACATACCGATTCTGTAAGTTGGTAAATGAATTTCTTAATCCAAGCTGCTGCTTACTATCTTTCTATAATTTTCCTCAATACGGTAATTGAACAGAAAGAACTGGGCCATCTCCAGCATCTATAGCAAAAAAAAAAAGAAAACAAAAAATACTTTATTTTTCTCTTTTGAATTGTAAGGTTTAATCAATATTTTCATCTAGGGTGGTGTGGTAGGATTAAATGGCAAGACAGATGGAGAGAACAGCTTTCCTTATAATATCAGATCCCACGCATTAGGGAAACCGTGTCATTGTAGATTATCGGGAATGTCAAGATCTTAAAATTGTTTTTTTGAACGATAGTGTTTCACCATATTCAAAAAATTTTTCAATAGATTTTTTTTTTATATATTTAATGTTAATAAAATCTTGATAATATCTCTTAATAAATTCGAGATCTAGAATATCGATTTATTTATAGATTTATTAGATACTATATTTAAAAAAATAAAAATCTTATCTAAGTTTCATACGATGAAACTGATTACCTATCAACAGGTCCAACAGGTGCTTTAGATCAAATTACACATATAGAAAGAGTTACTAAAAATGACGTCCTTACGCGTTGATATAGTGGCTAGTGCACTCGCCTTTAGTGCGAGAATTCAGGATTCGATTCCCATGAGAGCAAAATGGGTGTTAACCTAGCATTGTTAGAAAAAGTGGAAAGCTACAGTTGGTAGCGCACTTAGGAAAGAACTAAACGGAGAGGGAACTTGCGGCGTGCTTACAATACAAATCGGCCTTCTGGCAAGCTTGGTCCTTCATGGGCTGTCGCGCCATAGGTGTTTTTTTTCTTTTCTTTTTTTTTACTAAAAATGTCAAATGCCATCTGAAAGATCTTCTGTAGGCTCCTTGTGTATTAGTATCTATACTATTTAAATCAGTTATCTGTCTAGATTAGATTAGATTCTTGTAGGGGATAGAGCACAGCCAGCTGAAAGATTTATTGCGCCCATATAATGACATTAACTCATTAGCATCGTTTGTCATTCGCCTTGTCCCATATCGTTGTCTAATAATTGCTAACATTGTTCTACAATAAATTAATAAATTTAAATTCATTTGTCTCTCTGTTGGCTACGCCAGTATGTTTCTAAGAACAAGATATTCATACTTGAAACTATACTTATTGATATCTATCTGTAATACCTATTATCTATTACATTTTCTGAAGGATTCATTGAAAATATTATTCAGAATTATTTTGTCTTCCTAATAATAAAGTGTGCAATTTTTCACACATTTTTCCTGCAATATATATGTAAATTTCATTTGAAGGACTTTATATGAGCTCATGTTAGGAACATAGAATAGAATAGAATAGAATCGGGGGGGGGTGAGCCTCATTCCACTGCGACCTACAAATTGAGGTCTATTGTGGATCCCCTTAAGTTACAGAACAGCCCCCAGCTTTGCCCTCCTAATCAATCCTAGCAAAGCTGAGAGCGGCTCCGTCATGAAGCTTTCAGCTTCGGGATTGCCCGTCCCCAATTGAAGAAACCTAATCCTCGCCAGGCCGGCGCACTCACAAAGGATGTGCGCCGGGTCTCCTCCTCTACCTTGCAGAATCGGCATACCGCACTATCCGCAAGTTGTAGCTGGTGCATGTGTCTATTCAGCCTACAATGCCCTGTTAGTAGACCCACAGTTAACCTTATATCCCTTCGGGTTTGGCTCAGTAGGTCTTTGGTAAATTTAGGCAAATGTCTTTTAATGAAGAGCTTTGCCTGCCTCTGTCCTGGTGTTCCCTCCCACCAACGCAGATGCTGATCTTCTATCCACCCCTTGATAGAAGTTTGGATGAGGCTCCTGGACAAGCCGCAGAAGGGTTCGGGGCCTATAAAGGTATCCTGCGAGCCCTCCCTCGCTAGGGCATCCGCCCTCTCATTGCCCAGGAACCCCGCATGTCCCGGCACCCAGGCGAGTGTCAGTTTATTCCGAGTACCCACCTCGGTGAGGGCAAGTAGGCAGTCCCACACCAGTCTTGAGACTATTTGGTGTGAAGAAAGTGCCTTCAGGGCTGCCTGACTGTCGGAGTATATGGCCACTCTTCTACCCACTATCCTTTGCCTTATAATCTCCCTAGCGCAGAGTTGTAACGCCACGACTTCAGCCTGAAAGACCGTGGCGTACTTCCCTAGGCTGGCCTTAATTTTAACTTTAGGCCTACCCCCGTAGACCCCAGCTCCGTCCCCAGTCGGAGTTTTGGATCCATCTGTATACCAGATCGAGTTACCGAACAGGGGTGGGTCGATTGTTAGGAACATGTAAAACTGCAAAACAAATCAGATAATGTTATTAAAATTTGACAGGCTCTTTTGAAAGGATTCGTGGTGTTATGCGTTTCCAAAAATTGGTATATGTTTTTTTTTGTGGTTAAGATATCAGATAAACACCACAGATCTAAATTAGTTATTCAATACGAATTTCTTATCTGAAAATTATTATTAATTTTACAAGCAGCTGATATCGACGAGTTTGAACAAGCCAATAATCTTTTTTTTGAAATCTATTTCGGTATTATTCAGGCTAACATTTATTTAAAAACATTTGTTACATCCTCTGAAAAATATTACAAAAGCAACTACAAAATTTATTTAATCTGGAACATTCTGTAGCCTATATAAAACACTTATTGCCACGGAACCAATAAGTCGGTTTACCAATATGTGACTTGGAGGCTCTGGGTTCTGCGATTAATCATGACACTAACGAGTCTGGCTAATGTTAACTCCTTTATGAAACTTGGAGACGGAAGATTAACTGTGAAATGTATTTGGTGTGTTGTGTTGTAGTGTGTAGTGATAGCTTGTAGTGGCTAGAGCGGTTTTGTAAAAGAGCTTGTGTTTGTAAGTTTTAAGAGAGAGAAGTAATAAGAAATAATTAAGAAAACACTGGTAGATAAATTAAATATATTATCTTTAAAGATATTTAAATATTTTACAATATCACAACTATTATGCTTAATAGATCGATTGTTAATCTAGAATAAATGTTAATCTCTATCACTGGCGCTGAGTTTAAGAGAGCGATTCCTGAAGCAAGTGTTCTGGCTTTGAAAGCAGAATGCAGACTGTCCGAAAGAATGCCTTCTGTTATAGAACAGTTGGCTAAGTGGCATTGTATTAATTTAACGGATTCTTGCGCCTTTGTCTCTTGGTTTGCATTGACCTAGATTGTAGTATACCTGCCTCTATCCCCATCACTAAATACACTATTTGAACTATCTAATTTTCACAAAACTATTTTCCAAAACTATTATTTTTCCATTTCATTCTTCCACTACAACTGTTACATGTTTGGTTCTACTTGCTGTGAATTCTTCAGGAGGAAGAATATTGAAACCTAATCTAAATTTGTATGTAGAATCGTCAGTTTGACATTGGCAATTAATATTGTAAAATGATTGTTAAAGTTCGGTTACAAAAAAAAAAAAATACTTTCCAAATTTCCACCGACGTTTCGGCAAATTTGCTGCCTTCTTCAAGATAAGAATTTTTTTAAAACTTTATTATCTATTCTATCAACAAGTGTTGATGATGTTTCGTTAATTTATCGCGATTTTCTATAAAATTCGTATACTATCTACAGACATAAATATACTCGTACATATCACTTTTGAATATGTGGGTGGGATCCGCAGTGCTGGATAACATCTAGTATTTTATCCATCGTAATGCATATTCCCCTTGTATTCCTGACCGGTTTTTCTGATTTTCATCCATCGTCAGAGCAAATTCACCAATTTCGTGTAGAAAGATCACACACTAACGCAATGTTTCTGTTACACTCACACTTGTTGGTTTATTGATTTGTATGTAAAAGCCTATCACTTTTATTTGAAACATTTTCCCGGGAAAATTGATTTTTTGGGGTTGTGGGGGGAACAGTAGCATTGAGTTTTCCTCTTAAGTACTAATTCAGTGTAGTGTATGATCCTAACTCTATACAATATCAAGGTATATTAGAATCCGAAAATGACAGAATTCTGAATTTAAATGAAATCGGTTAAGCGGAAATGCGACTCTAAAAAAATGAGTTGTTGTATTTTGGAATTTTCTCGGAACGTCCTCAAACTTCGTCTATAAATTTAGTAATACTAACTGCACAGGTAAAAAGTATTACTTTTATTTGAAACAGTTTTCAGAAAAAAGTGCATGCTAGTTAGGTTTAAATTTGATTTGAAACTAAATGGAAAGCTTTCTGGGAGGACTAAGAGAGCGCCAAACTGTCCACTTAAGTACATATTGTTACTGCGTAACACTTATTGCGTTTTTTTTGTGATAAACTCAAAACATGGTAATTTTAACGGAAAATTTGTTAATTAAATTAGTGCAGGTGAAGGAATTGTAATGACATAAAGTCATAGCAATGTCAAAGTGGTTCCAGCCAGCTGCTATCTTCACAAAGGATGGCAGGAATAAAAGATAATTTAATAATTTATAACTAGTGGCCTAGCCGGCCGCTGTCTTCAAGACAAGGCCGCGGCCAAACAAACAAACCCAAGGGTTAATACTTTACATCAAAGCAAGCACCGATAAAGCTGGCCACTGACCTAAATCACTGGTCACCGAACTAACCAAGGTCGCACAAGGTCGCACACTAGGGCAGATGTCTTGGTATCATACTTCAGTACGTCTTATGATTATACACCAGTACGCCATTAGATTAATATACATTATTATACACGAGTACGTCAGTAGATCATTTATATACCAGTACGTCATTTGATTATTATATAAAAGTACATCATTATACGAGCAGCAGTTCCGCGTCCCTATACAGGTTTTACTTATACTTATTTTCATAATTGTGCATCTTAGTTTATTTATTTTAATCGTCCTAAATTATTTGTTATTTTAACTGTAAATTATCTAAGTATTTCATGTTAATAGCTACCATTTCTCACATTTAAATTACTATAAAAATATAGTCTATTTTTATAAATTCAGTGTTAGTAATTAAAGCTCTAACTTCCAAAAATCTCTAAACTAACTTCCGCCCTCTTCAAGACATCTACTACATACCTCAGGAATCACAATAAACGATTCCACTACATCTGGTGGCAGCGGTGAGATCCGATACATCCAATACGATAAAAACGATTCCACTGCCGAATTAACTCATTTGTTAGCGCAATGGACTCCCAGGCAGAGGTCCCGGTTATGAGTCCTCCAGCAGTGCTGCCCATAGATTTTCCCTTCTTAGAAGCTTCTACAACTCAATGTATCAATTTCCTTACCCTTTTCTAATAATAATCTCATAAAATTCTAAAATCTGCTAGTATTACCTAATTCTTAGCAAAGTATATTTTGTATGTTTGTATGTGTGTGTGTTTTTCATTGCGATATTTCACTCAACATCTTTCATTAAAGGATTACAATGTGATAAGTTGCATTTTAATTATCTATTATATTACATTGAATAGCTTTCTTCTATAATTAAAACCCTTTATCTTTGTTATAAAGTTAATTAATTTATAATTACTAAAACTCTTACTTTTTAGTATACAAAATAATAATTAAAATTATAAATCTGTAATAACTTTTTAAATTCATTACAATTAAATATAACAAATAAAATTTATCTTTAAATAAATTATCTAAATAAATTTTGTAATATTTTTTTAATTTGATTTCGCCAAATAATGGTATATCATCAACACATTTGTGGATGATCTAGACTGGTCTAGAAAATTATTTTAATCATTTATATTCATGTTCAATATCATATGCGACTGAATTCTGTTACTTGTCATGTAATAATAATATAATATATTACAAAAACATGTAGGCGTGTGTCGGACTAAAGCCATTTGGTTTTGGAATACAGTGTAAGAAATTTGATACTTTGTATAAAGGTTGATGTTCTCTAAAAGCTTTTGCATAATAAACAGCTTTGCTATAAAGCTATCCAGTGGCATTTCTTAATTATGTTTTCTCCAAGTGAAGGAGAAAAAAAAAATCGTATGAAATACTCCCCCCCCCGCTTTCCCCTCCGGGGACAGAATTTATACAGTTATGTATAAAATGACAAAGTTCACTTCAATAATTTTATTCATTTATCCTAGCAACAAGTGTGGAGAGGTGTTGGGGACAACTACCTTTCCAGGCAAAGAAATGTGATTTCATTATATTCCACAAGATAGCGCTAACATTGAACATACACGAGCATACATGAATTTTTCGAAAGAATGTTTCATATAAAAGTGACTTTGCTTTGTATCTTTGCAGTTAGCACACCAAGTTGAAAGAAAATCGCTATACCGATTTCGAGAAAATTTAAAAAAAAAAAAATTATTTTGTAAATTCCAACTTTACCGTATTAACCGGTTTTCTTCAAATTTGAAATTCCAGCAATGCTTTTTTAATGCTTAAAAAGGCAAGATTAGCTTATTTGTAGAGCACTGAATTATGAGGGCCCTGGTTTGAATATAGTAATGCTACCCTGAAATACTACAACTCACTTTCCTACAAAAAGCAGTGTTGTTGGGGTGAACAAACTCTCCGGCCGATCATGAGAAGGCTCCGAACTTTGGAATAGTTCTTTGTTGATTATTGTAAGGGGATTATTGCACTGTGACCTGAAAGATCTAGTGTATTTCTCGGAGCCTTCTCATTGCATTGCCAGCCCTGAGCAGCTCTCCCTAGGCTAAAGACAACACTGCCCCATCACTGGACCGTGAGTTGTACAGGCTCTTAGGAAGAGAAAATCAAAGTCCGAATCTCGGACCTCAGCGGTGCTAGTCCAGCGCGTGACCACTGAGCTATTCCCTTCCTTCTCCCTTACTGTACAAACACACAGCAGCGACGCGACTATGAGCGAAGCTATCAAACATGTAGCATAAAATACACAGAGCGCGAGGCGAAGCGATGCAATGCGATCTGGCGCGACAACCTCTGAAACAAATCAGTTTGAGTTTTAAGCGAATAGTAGAGACAGCAGTGTGTGTACAATAGCCGAGATGGATGGTGAGTTATTAATTAATGAAGTTTTGCCATTGAGGCCGATTTGACAATCAGAACACATACAGAGGACAGACGACTTATGCCAATTCTCCCTTAATATGGAAAATAAGTGGTGGTACTCTCCGTACACTTCCCTCCCATCACATATCTCATCTATCCATTCCTTTTTAACACCACATTGCAAAGTTTTTAATTTAAATAAAGGATTGTCGCACAAAAGTAAAGTACGGCTACTTTAGACAGAGCCATAGTGCAAACTAGTTCCAAGTCGCACCGCGCCCCATCGCTCTCTGTGTTTGCATGTTGCGTCTAGCCGCATCGCGTCACTGTCTGTGTGTTTGTACCCTTAGAAAGAGCAATTAACTAGGGACGGAAACCCCAGTTTGTGTACTGTGTTTGCCCTTGTCTGTAAAGAGTAGAGTGCATGCATGTAGTTTAAGTGTATTGTTTAAATGTACTGTTTTGACGGGATGCATGGAGTATTTAGCTGTGATAACCCATGGGGGTCCTTACTCCCCAAGTAACTGTTTGCAACAGATACCCTTTGCGGGCTGGAATAAATAGCTCTTAGGATCCTGAGAAGTTTTGGATAGCGTGGGCTGGCCCTCTTCACAAAGATAAAAGAATAATAAATACTAAGTATGATAAAAACTACAACATTACACTGAAGTGGTAGAAAGTAATAGAAAACAGTTATAAGTCTACTATTACATGATACAAGTAGTTATTTAATTATTGCGAGATATAATTCTGAGCTTTTACTTTTGAATTATTACAACGTAATCTTACTTTCTGATTGCCTTTTCTTATTTTTAGCTTTATTTTATATTAAATTAAATTGTTTGTATTTTTGGTTAAAATGAAATATATAAAAAGGAAGTTATTCGTATTGCTTTCACGATAACTTTAGAAGTCTTTTATAATCGAGAGTCTCGGCAACAAGAAGTTGTCCTAGCGAGAATGAGACTCGGTCACACCAAGTTGACACACTGCCACATATTCCGAAGTGAACCTCAGCCGATATCCAGCGCTTGTAATATGACATTCATCGGTCCCGCATATTCTATTGGAATGTTCGAAATATGTAAACGCGCAGGAAAAAGTAAATTTACCAAGCAATCTTACAAATGTATTAGGAGGCAATGAGGGCAATATCAATAAGACTTTCGAATATCTTAGTTAGGGAAGTTCATCTATTTCATTTGTTGTGAAACTAGCTGTACATATGTATATGTTTAGTTGTTTGCTGATGTCTTGTGTATAGGTATTTATTTTATAAGTGATATAAGGGAGTAGAGGAATATGATTAGACCTAGATTGTGGGTTTGCTGTAGAAATTATTAGACTGGTGGGAATGGATATGCATCCCGGATGAGTTCTTACAAATGAGAAACAGGTGCAAACGAGAACCATAGCTGTTGTGCACCTTAAAAAAATCCCCCCCCAAAAAAGAAGAAGTCTTTTACTCATGCCGCCTCTTCGTTTATTGATAATTTTTGCCAATACGTGAGATGTTATAAAAAATAAGGAACCACTATCGATTGGAGATGTAAAGGGGACTGAAGCATAGTAGTGTATAGAGATCCGTTTTCAGAGGTACAATTCTGCATATTCCATTGACTACCAGCCGAACGTAGATAAAGTTGGATGGACCTATAGTTTTCCACTGTTTATAGGAACAATGATAAGAAGTTATAGGCTATCTCTGCCAACACGCCCCTAGAATCATACTAAATACATCATATCATTCTATACTACACTCTCTGTTCTGTGATTATTTTTGCTGTTATTTATAAAAATATTCTTTAAACAATTTAAATACATTTAATTTTCATGCATTAATCGTGAAAGTGAGTTTTCCTTTGTAAAGTATGTGATCTTTTTTATGCAGTTAATTCATTTGCAAAATTGCCTTATTCAGCATCCAGTATTCATAATATTCAGCAAAATCTGAAAAAAATTATTTATAAATTATAACTTGTCTTATTTCTGTATCCGCAGGCGCTCCCCGTTGGCTGTATGGTTTAATTCTATGCCAATCAAAAATACAAAAAAAAAAAAAAACACTTGTTAAAATTTTGAATTCTTGGTGTAATTATATTGGAAAAAAATAACAAATTTGTTCAGGTTTCATGAAGCATTTTTTCCCGCAAGCTTTTGTGGTTGGGGCAATCACCCAATTTCGGGATGTTTTTTCATGAACAGAATGAGATCGTCCCTTATCAGAATGGAATGTCAGGGGACACTCTTCGCATAGACGGCGATCTCTTACTGTTTTTCAAAACAGCTAGATGATTGCAAATGCTCGAAATGTATGAAGACTATCATAGAAATCATTAATGTAAGGAACGTAACGACTCATTCTTTAAATTTGTGGTTTTGTAACTAACTTACGCTGTAAAGTTAGTGATTTCATTTCATGTAAAATAATGATTCATATTTAAATTTATCAAATTCGATATCTGCCGATCGTAATTTTACTATGTAATTAATATTCAATATTTGTGTGTTTACAATGCTGAATTATTCAAATTATTGTAGTTTTACTGTTAAGGTAAATGGACTACGGGTATCTCAGCTTAATAATCCGAAATACATCACTGAGATCCCCCAACATTCACACACAATACTTTGGGATTGTTGACAAAATTGAAATGTATAACTAATTAAGATTTACTGGCAACCCTAAGGTTATCCTTGACCAATAATCCGAAAACTGGTCACTGAGTCCCCCAGAATTCACATGTTTTGGGACTCCTGAGAAAGTAGATATGTTCAACTATTTGAGGTTTTATGGGTCTTTCCTGGTATCGTTGCCTAATAATGCGAACAGGTCACTGAGACTCGCAACATGCACACACAATATTTTGCGACTGCTGAGGAAGTTGATATGTGCAACTATTAAATACAGACGATTGTCTATAATATTTCAACATAGATACATAAGGGATAATGTGTGTTGCGAGCCTAATGGAGCTCTATTGAGTTTTCTAATCCAACCCATAGCACAAATAAACTACTTAAATTTAATTTGTGGAAGAACTGTTTTATTTGTTGGGTTTCTAAGGTAAACAATAGTTTCTTTTACCAGGTGTTTTTTTTTGAGGGTTCTATACTGCAACCATTGTTTGATCTATTGTAAGTCCCTCTGATGCCGAATGCATCAGCTAGCTCATCTACAGCACCCCTTCCAGGTTGAGCTCCCTAGGAATCCCAGATCCTGGAAGGTTCTAGGGTAGGTATTTCCTCCTCCCATATCTGGTAACGTCCCAGACTACTAAATCTTCTTTGAATGACGGCATCACAGTCTGTGAGGAGATGTATCGGAGTTTCTTCCATCTCTCCACAGAAACTGCGTGTGCCATAATCTTCTAGGCCGGCTTCCCCCAGGTGTCCCCTGAGTCTTGGAATCCCGTAAGAATACGGATCCTGTTCTTACTCAGACTGATGCAGGCTTGCAACCTTTCCTGGTTATAACCACCCAGATAGACCTTGGCCTGACTCAATCCCGGGATGGTGTCCCAGAGACGAGTTTTTTCGCCACCTCCTCTTTCTTGATTTCTGCTAAGAGTACTTAGTCACTGACTCCACAAAAGTCAGAGATACAGCGGCTTCTTTTTTCGGCTACCTCATTACCTGCCAGGCCGACATGTCCCGGCACCCAATATAGGGTGACTTTATTTCTTCTGCCTAGGTCATTAAGCTTACCTAGGCATTCCCATACCATTTTAGAACGATAACATAAGAACTCAGTGCTTTAATGGCCGCCTGACTGTCGGATAGGATAACTATCTCCAGATTCCGATATCCTCCGTCAAGGTTCAACTGGGCGCATCTTCCAATAGCGTGAATTTCCGCCTGGAAGATGCTGGGAAACTTGCCCATTTTACCAGATGTAAGAGAAATAGAAAGCAGGAATTTCTCTTCCAATTAAAGTTATTTTTTTCCTTTTATTTTAAAATGTCGAAGAATAAATCCGTTTCTGATTATCAGTATTATAATTAATGATAAATCAAAATAAAATTTATGATTACATTAATAATTAAGAAAAATATAACAGTTGAAAGATCTTATTACTCTATTATATAATAATTTATCGACCTGCTGTTTCTGCAATGTGAATGAATGACGCTTAATATCTTCTTCTTACACCGCTTCTTATCTTTTTATCTATTTTACATTTACTTATTGTAAATGTTATCTATATTTGTAAATAAATAAAAAAAATAAAAGTTTTATTTAAAAAGATTTAAAAAAAAAAAGAGTAAAAATCTGATGTAAAACATCACACGACTTTCTCTTGCACCTGTTAATACAATTCTATAATACATAAGGGGCGGGTGTTGGTGTAGTGGTTAAGAGCATGGACTAGTAAGTGGGAGGACCTCGGTTCGAATCCCGCGTATATCTGCTAAATTTTATATTGCTATGAATATAATACATAATATAAAATAACAATTATTCTTTAAACGTCAAATCTTGCTCATTTGTCCTATCATAAACATAGTGTCGATTTTGTGGGTGGAGCTGGACGAGCAACTAACCTCCCAACCAAAAAAAGGAGGTAGGCAAATGAAGAGTGCGCCAATAATATAGAACCAATTCCGTTATCTTTGAAATTTAATGCCCCAAATTCTGCAAATATATCTAGAATATTTTTACTTTCTCTTACTCCCTAGTAAGAGGAAGTATTGTAACAGTGTCAAATTTTCGATATCCAGTTTTCACCGGAAATATCTGTTTTGAGGTCCCCTGAGTCCAAAAAAGTGATTTTTAGCAAATGGTCTGTGTGTGTGTGTGTGTGTTTTTGTGAACAGAATAGCCCAAAAAACGAAAAACCGCAGAAAGTTGAAAGTTGATATTCCGCTACAACTTTTATTTGAAACAGTTCTCTGGGAAAATGCATTTAAGGACAGTAATGGTGAAGGGGTGGGGTTAGGTTTTCATTTAAAGTGCTATTCCAGTTTATTAAACAATTGTATCGTCTAAATCATGTTAATTAGAATTGAATATGTTGTTGAAATTCCGAGTTTCAAAAAAAAATCGGATAACCGGAAGTGTGTTTACATTACCACTTTACTAAATGATTTTTTTTCACTTTTTCGCAATTTTCTCAAAACTCCGACAATTTTCTTAAAACTTCATATAATAAACTAAACATACAATGCTCTACAACTTCATATAATAAACTAAACATACAATGTTCTACAACTTTTATTTAAAAAAATTTCTCTGGGAAAATTCAGTTAAGAGCACTTTTAGGGTTGGGTTGAGGTTATGTTTTTCTCTAAAGTTCTATCATAGTTGATTATATAATTCTTATCAACCAAACAAAATTAATTAGAAATAAATAGATCGCCAAAATTCCAAGTTTCAAGAAAATTAGTAAACTGGAACTGCGCTTTTACTGAACAGTTTTTTCAGTTTTCAACGAATTTCATTAAATTTAGTGCACTAACTATAAAATTTGTTAATTATAATTTTGATTACTGGAGTAAGCGAAAGTTGTATGAGTGTTTCACACCAGATTCTTTTAATTTTGGAAAAATCTTTGAAATTAAGGTAATGCGTTTATATCTGTGCAATCCGAATACCAATTTTAAAGGAAATCGTAGTAGTTCTTTTGGAGTTAAATCCAAAAAAAAAAGCTCAAAAACCTGTTCTGTAAAGTTGCACTTCTGTTTACCGATTATTTTCAAATTTGGAATTGTAAGAATGCTTTGAAGATATATTAACATTATATAAGTGGTTGTCCTTTTTTTTTGGATTGAGGATTGCTTTACGTTACTGTTCCAAAAAAGAAAATGTTTCTGTGAAAATTGTACAAATGAAATTAATAACTTCTGGTATTTATTTTGTCCCAGACCGGTTTCGGATTATTTATCCATCGTCATAGCAAATTCACCAGTTTTGTACAGAGAATTCACTTTCCTTATGTTCATAACCTTATAACCTCCCCACATATATACAAACAACAAGTGTGAGTGTAACAGAAACATTACGTTAGAAGTGAACTCTCTCCACGAACTTGGTGAATTTGCTTGATGATGGATGAAAATCCGAAACCTGTCAGAAACAAAATCAATATGCCATAGCTACGATGGATAAAATACCAGATGTTATCCAGCATTGGCGGACCCACCCATATTTTCAAAAAAATTAATAGCTATTTATATATGGTAATGTAGTGGAAGAACTAAATGGAAAAGTAATAATTTTAGAAAATAGTTTTGTGAAAATTAGATGATAGTTCAAATAGTGCATTCAGTGATGGGTACAGAGCCAGGTATACTACAATCTAGGTCATTGCTATTAGGAAAACAAAGGCACAAAAACCAGGCTAACTCTTTTGTAAAAGAAAATACCACCGGTGCCACCAGTGAAATGTTTTTGGTGTGTTGTGTGTTTGTAGTAGCACGAGCGATTTTGTAAATATCACAAATAATAAGCTTACAATAAACTCTTATGTTATAACTTAAAACTGGTACAGTTCTGATGTGTTCTCCTTGGCGTCAGCAAATCTGTCTTGAAGGAATGCTCTCTTTAGCGGGGGATTTTCTTTTACAAAAGAGTTGGCCTAACAGGTTTTTGTGCCTTTGTTTTCCTAATAGCACTGACCTAGATTGTAGTATACCTGGCTCTATACCCATCACTAAATACACTATTTGAACTATCTAATTTTCACATAACTATTTTTCTAAAACTATTATTTTTCCATTTCGTTCTTCCACGACAGTAGGCAGTACAGGAAGTTTAAAGAAAATCATTGGAACTCATTCAGTAAAAGTCGCACTTTCGGTTTATGGATTGTGTCCGGAATACCTTCGAGCCAAATGCGGTGGTAGTGCGTAGACGGGGAATATCAAGTTTGAATTTCCAGTGACTTTTTTTGTTTTTGAGTTATTTTCTCCACATCCACACATACAGTGACCATTTACTAAAAACATTGTGATCTCAAAGCATATGTATTTCTTGTGAAAGTTCAATTTTGTAAATTTGACATAATATTTATCTGGTGCAGGAGTAAACTCTAGACCAGGAGTAAACGTGAAAATTAAAAAAAAAAAAATGAAAGCCAACAGTAATTATCAGTTAAAAATTAAAGCACTTTAAAAAAACTAAAATAAAATTTGTGGGAAAGCTACATTTTATAATTTGGGAGGAGAAATTTTTTCTACTATATATATATTTTTAGTTTCAAAATTTTTTTTTTTTAGCCACAACCACTACACATCTTACCTATGAAAAATGAAAACCTATATATTACAGTAAATCTCAACCTGATTCAAAGTCAATTTTATTTATTTTTTTTAATGGTTCATCAACTACTTGGTTATTAGCGCCCATTTTATTTACCTAGTAGAAATGATTTTACTAGAGCTAGAATGACGCTCGCTTATTCTTCCAGAATGTAGAACACATCTTTAAACCAAAGTTGTGGTAGTCTGAGAAGTAAGGGAGGTTTCGTTCCTTCTCTTCTTCCTCTCTTGACCATTATACTCGCCGAGAGTGATGAACAGTTTTGCCCCTATTCCTTTACACCTCTAGTAAATGAATTGGAAACCTGCTACTTACTATTTTACCCATTTCCATCTAATAATTTTTAAAAAGCTGTACCAATACACAAATCAATCTCTTTCTATTGAATAATACTTTCAATAGCTTTTTAATATCACTGGGCAATTTTAGTTTTCTCTTTTTAAGAAAGAAAAATTACGCTAAACATTCCTTATCAAATGTATCCATTGAAAGGAGTATTTGCATATTAGGATAAAGAACATTTTTACATTTTGTTTATAAATTCCTTCCCTATTTAATACCCTATTCCAACTTCTAGTATATATAAATACTAAAGTGGAGACAAAGTAATTTTATAATAATTCCTTGTATCTCCGATTAAAATAATTTACTGACCTAAAGATATCCTTACCAAGATTGTCGCTAATAAATACACTCATGCTAATAAATACTTTCAGTGAGAACATACCTCATTCATAACTAAGGAGAGAGTACTCATTATTCCGCTCCCCACTAAAGTAAGTCTTTGCATCTTTGGGCGATGAGACCTACGAAGTTACTGAATTCATAATAATAGTAATTAAACCATATTTTTTGGTACGCTCATCTTAAATTCTAATAGAGATAGTTGCAAAAGTGGACCAGCCATTTTTGTTAATGCTGTGATTGTTGCTATTTATATAGCAATCTTTAACTTATAAAATGCTGCCTCTATTATCGAGGGTGGTTTCGGCTTATTTAATGTCAGTACTAGGGAAGCTGTGCCGACCAAATATTCACTCTGCTTACTTACTCTTAATTCTTCTGACTTCAATGATTCCCCCTCTGATTCCAGCCCTTCCTTAATATCGTTGAATGCGTTGTTCAAAAATTATTTGGAGGTAATATCTCGCTGCGAGGAGTTTAACCTCTTATGAGGAGCAATGTTTCCTATTTTATTGAGTGCCAGTATTGTAATTGCTTGGCTGGGAATTACGGCCTCAATGGAAATTGTACCACCACCAAGTTACACCTTCACACTTTTAGTTATCCCAAATAATTCTTCTATTACCATCCCCATAGATTTTTTTATTTTTGAGTGCTCAATTTAAAGGAGCAACTTTTGTGAAGTTTCCTTCTTTCTTTTTATAGACATAGAAACCGGCCCGATTTCCTTCTAAATCTGAAAATGGGATTGTCACGCTCTTCTTGCCTGAGTTGCCACCGCTTGATTTTTTTTCTTGATGGGAAAGAGCCATCATTGCAATGTTGGCCGATTGTTTAGCGATTGCATGAGTCTTGTTTCAGTCCTTATTCTCGTCAGATTCAGCAGCTGTTTAGTTACGCAGTTTTAAATTCAACAGTAGTAGTCAATTTTTGCATGCTATCCATATAAATTTTTTTTTTTTTTTTTTTAGAAGTAGCCGAGTATACAAATAACAAAAAGTGCCTCTTCAAGTTATATTGAATTCATAACAATAGTAATTAAACCATATTTTTTGATACCCTCATTTTAAATTCTAATAGAGATAGTTGTGAAAGTGGACCAGCCATTTCTGTTAATGCCGTGATTGTTGCTATTTATATATCATCATGTTTCCTGTTATACCACACAAGTAGCCGTGTGTAATAGAACTTGGTAAAGTTCTATTATTTCTAAGCTCAGTTAAGTGTTCCCAACAGAAAGTGGATAAGTTTAGAAGACCACTAATGGTACGGTCTATTTGTCTTCTACTCTTCTCTGCCATAAATGTCTTCGACTTTCATTTATTTCCCAACCCTAATGGTTTTCATTTCTTCCATCTCCTATTTGTAAACATACTAATCTTTCATATAAATCTCACACGTTTCATTATCTCTACGTATATTAGTATGTATAGTACATGAAATAATCATTTTCCTGGTATATGATTTTTTTTTTTTCTTTTCAAAGAGAAAATGAAAAAGTGATGAAGTAAGCAGAGTATACTGCGGATCGTATAACTATTTTCTCTTAAATGGCTCTGAATAATTCAACAGTATAAAATGCTTCTGCCAATGTTATATCTCACTTGCAATAAAACTTAGTAAATAACTTTTCTTTTATGTTTTATAATATAAAGAGTAATGTTAACATTTTATTTTATTATAGATATTAATAATGGATAAAATATTATTGGTCTAATATTATTTGGAAAACAACCTGGTGGGAAATACTCTCAAAGGTTCTCCTACTGAAATTTACACATTAATTATTCGGTTAATTTTCTTTTAAATTGAAATTTGTCTATTCAATTTTATATTTATAGGTGGCAGGCAGAAACGCGTAATAAAACTTTTGAGGGTATGTTGGCCCAGTTCTACCCGGGACCCCAAAATATATGTCCCGGGAAAAAAATTCAACCAGAAATGATAGGCCTATTATACATTATTATAATCAATATATAACATAAGTCAATTTTTGGGAGAATGTATAATATCACAATAAATAAGCACACACAAAAAAATTATATACGTATTTGCTCAATTCTAAACTGCACCATAAATTCTCAAAATATTTTGTGAAAAAAAAAAAATAGATAAATAAAAATTAGAATAATAATAATAATTATTATTATTTATTTACAAAGAACCTTATACAAAGCCCTCGAATAAAGAAACTAAAATGACTCATTGTTTTCAATTGTGTCCCTTTCTTTCAGTAATGATGTCAGTAACACTCTGAAAACTACCTGTCTGTTGAAAAGTTACTTAAAACTTTCCGAAGAAATTGGTTTTATTAATTTCTAATAAAAAACCGTATTTAAAAACTCTGGGTATATGATTATTTAAATTTTCAAGCATGCTTAACATCCAACTACACCAAATTAGGTGTCTTGGACGGCAGCGTTAGCAATAATTAATATTTAGATAGATATAAATTTAGGAGTTTTATGTGGGAACCTCCCAGTTTACATGTCCTTGGTCATAAACAATCATCAGGGAGGAAATGGATCATGCTTCGCACTGCCAATAAATTGCTATTAGTCTAAGGGTTTTGCAGATTGGAACCATCTGCAATGTCAGAAACAACTGAGCAATTCATGATATTGGTAGGTCCGAATTGTAATGGGAACAATTAAGCAACTTCACAGTTCCATGCTAGTTCCATGGAAATGTTTACTTAGGTATCATGATCGGTGAGAAAGCGGATGTTGGCAGCAATAGACTTTCCTCGGCAGATTTGAAGGGATTTTGCTAGCCCATAGACTCTTCCATTCTCTATTTCTGCCGCATCTTTCTACTGCTGCTGGTAGGCTGACCTCCCTCAAACAAAGCGATGGCCACATTGAAACCGCCCGGCCGTCTAAGCTGGAGATTCATGCATCCTTCTTTTCCCTGCCAACACGCCCGCTTTTTCATTGCCACCAAGGTCGCAGTGACTGAGAATCCATCCATAAATAACTTAGCAGCAATGTTGCATGAGGTCGACAACGACTTCTCTATCCAGTTCCACCCAGTTCTAGCAAGTTCTAACTCATACTTTGCTTTCAGTGATTCAACAACGCCGAGAAAAGGTTTATATGTGACCATATTTTAGGAAGCTTCAGCGATTCACTGGATGTCGTAGACATTTTTCTATCAGCTTGATGGTAAATTTATTTCTCTCCTGGCCTGCACCGGCAAAATCCCAGTTTTGGTGAAGATTTGGTATCACCAGTTATAAGTGCGTGTGCTTTCGGTAGCTAAAGTGATCAGCTGTGCACCATACTCTAAAATAACCCTAATGTATGTTTTGTATGTTGTACTGAGTTTCTATTCAGTTAATGTCTGTCAGCTAATTAATATGTTTTAACCGCGTTTCTGCTGAAAATGCCACACTTTCAGAATGCATTCTCCAAGTGAGTCTTTTATCTAGGGATACACCAAGATACTTTACTAATTTTTCTTCAGTAATGTTTTTATTGTTGTATAGTAAACGTATCTGGTGGTTAATTATGTAGAGGGTTTACATACAGCTTATGCGGCTTTTGTTTTTTTAATGTTTGCAGACATCTTATTGGTTTGGGACCAACATTTTAAACCATAAAGTAATATTCATGAGCCTTAGTAATATTCACAGTGGATTTATAGTTTTGATTTTTATCTAAACGAAGCATATTGATACAGTTTACAGAATTTAGAAACTATGAAAACGATTAGCTTGAAACTTTACAACCAAAGTTAGCAGTTTTCGCTATTATCCTTTCTCCAAACAGAAATAACATAAAAAAAAAATACATTTTCTTAAATTCTATACCCCAGAACAGGTTACATTGGTGCGCTGCCAGTCCCTAAAGAAACGGGATCATCATTTACTTCCGTCCTATCACACGCTTTCTCTTTTGTCTTTTTTTCTCTTTCTTCTTTTACTTTCTCTTTCTGCTTTAAAAGGAAGTGATGCGATTGGGTCAAATTTTCGAATTTGATTTTTCACCGGAAGTATGGTATTCAAGTCTCCAGAAAACAAAAAAAATATTTTCGGCAATTAATGCGTAGGTGGGAAATTAGTGGGAGAATGTAGGAGAAGGCTTCTTAATTCTTCGGCTCGGAGGGGTAAGATGCGTCTCTATTGGATACCCGGACATGCGGGAATAGAGGGCAATGAGAAGGCGGATCAGTTGGCTAGGGAGGGATCATCATTACCATTTTGTGGTCCTGAACCAGCCCTTGCCGTCACAAAGAAGTTACGTGACAAACAGATTAGACTTTGGGAGATGAGAGTCTGGGAGAAATGCTGGGGGGACACGCAGGGGTGCCTCCAAGCTAAAAGATTTATAAAAGTAAATAAGCAGGGAATTTCTGTCTCCGGTGTCAGGATATCTCTGAAGTCTCCCCCTGCGATACATATGGAACAGCGTGCTCTGCAGGAACCTGCTTGTGCTGTGGGGGTTAGTGTGACGTCTGACACCCTCTGGCAGCTGTTCGAGTTACTCTTGTCTTAACATATTGAGCGACTGTTCTAAGTCCCCATTAAGTCCACGAATTGTTCGACGCACACACTCTGAGTCGAGCGCGGAAACGTGTAACCTCACTATGTACTATCCTATTGGTCGCACCGTTTCGTTCCCTGGATCGCCTTGGTCTTTTCGCGTATTTATTGGGAGGGCACTATTCACCTACTCTCTGCTCATGCATTGGCTCTGAGATAACACAAAGCTGCGCTTTTGATGGGCGCGCAGCCTTTGGAACTCTTAAGGATGATCTTGCTCGTGTGATCCACTTGTGTCTCCCTCTGACTGATCGGTAAGCTACCAGGGGAGATTAACTAAGGCGATGGCTCACCCTTAGTTAATCTCCCCCGCAAAAATGCACAGGTGAATTTTTGTATGTCAGTTCATGTTCATAAATGTATGTGAACAAAATATCTCAAATACGAAAAAAAGCCTAACCTAAAACTTGATATTATATTTGGGTAAACCGTGTTGCTTTCAACATGATGATTCGCTCAATGTCCACCAATTAGGAATGGATTTATACTGAAATATATTTTTTTTCTCTCTTGCCAGCAATATTCTCAGAAATATCTCCAACGATTTTACTTAAACTTCACATTTTACCTACACATTTTACCATACTAAAAACCTGCCACTTTTATTTAAAACATCATATCAGAAAAGATTGATTTTTGGAAAGTTCTGAAATGCTACTACTTTAAGCTTTTCTCTGAAATGCCACTTCCATATTAGGGGGGGATACAACGATAAATGTTATTGCTAGAACAACACTTTTTAAGAAAATTGATTAGTCCGGAGTTTCGAAATTTTTTGAATTTTTCTCGAAAAAGGCTGCAGCGATTTAATTTTACATTTGAGTAGCAAATTGCCCGATTTAAAACTTATCAATTTTATTTCCAGTTTTTTTACAGAACAAAAAATTTCATGTGACTTTTGGAGAAACTGAGAATAATAAATTTCACATCCAGTATTTCTGCCCTTTATACGCTGTAATTCGGAAGTCAGCTTTACGTTTGCCCTCAAACCAACCTGAATAATGTACGGTTTTCCACCTTATAATTAGTTAAAAAAAAAAACTGTACATTCATTAAGTATTCCAAGATTAAAGAATATTGTTGTGGTGGTTGTTTTCGCAAAGCTGGAAAGCATCAGAGAGATTTTCCGTGATAGCCTGCTTGATTTTGTGGTCATCGACCGATTTCGGGCGTTCGCCCATCTTCAGGATGCGTTTGTCAGAACAGTGTGATAAGTGATAACACAGACTTGCTCAGAGCAATTCAGCTGTACACTCCTAGTGTGTTTTTAGTGTGTTGTTTACACACTGAGTATGAGACTTGCACTGAATATGCTCTGTGCAAGTCTGTATTATCACACTGTCTGACAAATGCATCCTTTAGATGGGCGAACACCCGAAACCCGGTCGATGACCACAAAATCAAGCAGGCTATCACGGAAAATGCCTCTGATGCTCTGATCCATAAAATTACACTATCAGGTTTTGTTCAAATTTATAATTCTAGCAATTATTCTAAAGTATATTATTAATAAGTTATAAAAACCTGGCTTCGAAAGTAGAGAATCAATGTAGTAAATCAATTCAAATCTAATTACATGTCTTCACATCAACTCGAAAAACCCTTCCTCCTATATATTTTATATATATTCCTTTACCTCTCGTCACAAAAGTTCGTTACCTTCTTGATCTCTTCCTGGTCTCAATCTTGACAAAAGACTAACCTGGAATCTCCTTACGCGACTAAAAAGAACTGAACTGAATAACAGATCCAAAATACTAAAAAAACTTCTAGACATACATTCGAAACTTACATTACATAACAAACGGCTACTATATTATTCTCTATCAGCCCTTATTGATACGGGACTATATGGGAAGCCATACATTCACATCTTTATCGCATTCAATCCCTATAGTCCAAAATCCTTCGCACTCACCAAACATAATAACATATCAGATCATCAAATAATTCATAACAGATCACCAAAACTTTGTCTAACAACGAACAGCTATCTCTCACTGTTGCACATTGTCAATGCTAGGTTTGTATTGTTATGATTTGGAGACAGAATGTATAAACTGAATTTGCTCTGCGTAAGTCTGTATTATCATCACACTGTCTGACAAACGCAACCTGAAGATGGGCGAACGCCCGAAACCGGTCGATAAAGCACAAAATGAAGCAGGCTACCACGGAAAATGTCTCTGATGATATTTTAATTAATTATTATACTTGTTTTAATATAGATAGCCTATTAGAGTTTCACACCAGATTTTTTTTGTTTTTTTTTTACATTATGAGGAAAGTCCATATAAAACAAGTTTAGAACTTCCTATAGAGCTCAAGGTGTGGTAGAATATAGGAAACTACTTTTTTTCGCCTTTTATCAACTAGGTCCGTCACAAATACAGGCACACAAGGGACCACCCATAACAGATCACCAAAACTTTGTCTTACAACGAACAGCTATCTCTCCTCCCTGCTGCACATTGTCCATACTAGGTTTGTATTGTTATGATTTTTAAGGTGGAGACAGTGACAAATAAAACAGAATTTAATATTTACAAAAAGAAATAACAATTTAGCTGAGCTGAATTTAAAAAAAAATCAATAAAGATACATATATGTACAGAATTTAATCATGGGGAGAACTGGTATGTGCACTCTTCACAAGAAGAAAAAATATAACTGACTTTTTCGTCTTAAAGGTTTGATTTAAATTCCCCCTCTATTTATATTATAGAAATATAAACAGCATTGAACTTATTTATTTACTTAATATTAGATCAAAAAGTGATTCTAATTATTGATTACAAAAGTTTGAATTATTTGTTTAAAACACTCCCACGTGCATTAATTTTTTACTTGAGTGACGAAATTCAAGCAAATTATTCAACTTGCAGCTTTTTCGGGAAGTTTGTCAAAATTATTTCTTTAGTTCTAGGGTTTTTTTTCTTCTTCTTTAATTTATCTTACTCCTAGTAAGAGGGATTAATTTACGATCGTCCTAAACTTTTGAAATTGAGTTTTGACCAGAAAAACATGTATTGATGTCCTCTGAATACGAAAAAAAACTCTGATGTGAAACACGACTTTCTTTTACTCTAAATTAATACAATTTAATCAAGAAATTTTCTTTCTTTCCAACTGGGAAAAGGAATGGCAAAGTCAGTGCAGCTGTCAAATAAATAAGGAATATCAAAGGTACAACAAAGAAATGGTCAACCTCAAATCGAGAATCTCGGCGAGAAGAAGTTGTCCTAGCGAGAATGAGACTCGGTCACACAATGTTTAGACTATATCACACATATTCCGAAGAGAACCTCAGCCGGTATGCAGCGCTTGCAATATGACATTCATCGGTCCCGCATATTCTATTGGAATGTTTGAAATATGTAAGCGCGCGGGGAAAGGTAAATTTGCCGACCAGTCTTACAGACGTATTAGGAGACAATGAGGGCACTATCAATAAGACTTTCGAATATCTTAAGGGAGGTTCATCTATTTCACATTTGTTATGAAACTAGCTGTACATATGTATGTGTTTAATTGTCTGCTGGTGTCTTGTTGTATAGGTATTTATTTTATAAGTAATATAAGGGAGTAGAGGAATATGATTCGACCTAGATTCTGGGTTTGCTGTAGAAATTGTTAGACTGGTGGGTATGGATATGCATCCCGGATGAGTCCTTACAAATGAGAAACAGGTGCAAACGAGAACCATAGCTGTTGGGCACCTTAAAAAAAATTCAGAAAAAAAAAGAAGAAATTTTCTTTAAAATTGCAACATTATATTATATAGTTTTATTTGGGCTGGCCATAAAAATGTTAGTGGGAATTTTACTAGTTTACCTGAGTGGTGCCTTATGTGGTGGAATGCTCTATGTCAAACTCGGAAAGCTTGTGCGAATTTAAGTTTAAACTAACTGCCTGATGTCCAAAACCCCTCTTAATAAATATTTTCAGATAAATATTTCAAAGAAAAGTGATACGTTTATATTTCTACAGTTAACATACCAAGCTTTAAAAGAAAATCGTTATAACCTTTTTGAGAAAATCCCCTCCAAAAAAACTTAAAAAATCTGTTGTGTAAAATTGCAGATTCATTTAATAGATTTTCTTCATTTAATAGAAGTATTGGAATCCTATCAATACTTCTAATGTGCTTTAATATTATGTAAGTGGTAAAACGTCTTTTACCTAAGTGATATTTAAGAGGAAATCATGGTCCTATTATTTTCCTAGAACCCTTAATTCCCAGAAAATTTATCATATAAAACTGATAGGTATTTATATGTTTAGAAATATAACTTTATTGAAAATGGTTGCACCCATTTTCATGAAAATCACGAAAAACTAAAAACACATTCAGTAAAGTCACACTTTCAGTTGACTTTCAGGTGGTAGTGTCACAACGAAATATCAGGTTTGAGCTTTCTACAACTTTTCTTTTTTGACATATTCTTTAAAAACACACACATACATACATACTAATTATTTTGAATTAAATTGATTTAATTGTTCTCCATTCTCGTCAAACGTAAGTCACATAAAGCTCCAATAGTATTCTGCAGTGGAATCGTTTAATGGATGTTCTGATCCCACCGTGATACCACCAGATGTAGTGGAATCGTTTATTGTGATTCCTATGGTATGTAGTAGATGTCTTGAAGAGGGCGGAAGTTAATTTAGAGATTTTTGGGAGTTAGTGCTCGAATTATTAACATGTAATTTATAAATAGACTGTTTTTGAACAATAATTTAAACGTGAGTAATGGTAACTATTAACAAGAAATACTTAGAAATAAAATAGGAGATAAATAACTAATAATTTAGAATGATTAAAATAAATGAACTAAGATGCACAACTAAGGAAATAAGTATAAATAAAAACTGTATAGGGACGAAAAACTGCTGCTCGTATAATAATCTTGAAGACGTACTGAAATATAATCATATAATCCTCCCCTCTTCCAATGGGGCGAGTTTATATATTAGTGTTGGCCACACTCACACCAAGACATCTGTCCTAGTGTGCGACCTTGGTTAGTTTGGTGACCACCGATTTAGGTCAGTGGCCAGCCTTAGCGGTGCTTGCTTTGATGACAGCAGCTGGCTACCGATTTAGGTCAGTGGCCAGCCTTAGCGGTGCTTGCTTTGATGTAGGGGTATTTACCCTTGGTTTGTTTGTTTGCTTGCCCGCGGCCTTGTCTTGAAGTCAGGCAGCTGGCTAGGCCACTAGTTGTAAATTATTCTTTCTTTGTTATTATTGTGAA
>JAAEAF010011575.1:0-10988 GCA_011037195.1 Triatoma infestans | reverse complement strand
TTATTAGTATTATTATTATTATTATTATTATTATTAAATGGTAATATTGAAATCGTTAAAATTTCCACGAAAAATCAGGTAATTAATACGATTTTTTTACCGGAAACCGGAAGTTGCTTCATGAAATTTGGTGGGTATGTTGAAAAAAATCCTTCTTTATTTTCATCCATCAGACTTTAATGCTTAGATTTGTTTGTTTGTTTTTTTTTTTCAAATTTAAAGGAAATAACACGAAACAATTTTTCTTTAAAAAAAAAAAAAACTATAAATTTCTTCTTTAAAACACTTTGTTTCTGAGAAAATTAATTTTTGGCCATATTGAAGGCAGCGAAATTATTTCACTTCCCTTTCCCCCTCTACAACACTGTTTTTTTTTTCAAAATATTTTATAGTTCTACAAAATGTAATATGTTACCGGCAATGTATGAAATTCAGGCATTCTATAGAATGCCTAGGCATTTCATATAATATCATGCGTGGTTTATTACTCAGATACCAGATTATATTTCTTATAATATATTTTATGTATTTGAAAAATTATTCTTTTAAATATTCCTTATTATTCATTTATGTTAACTTCGGGGAAAATTCTATTATAGTGTTTCGATATAATAAATCATGGTATTATTCCACTAAATGGTGTTTCAATAGTTCTGATACTTTAAGTAAAATAATTTTAACTTTTTAAAGTGATTAATATTAAAATATATTTTGAAATCAGGATGTAATAAAAATAAAATGGAGGCTCGCGTCCGGAATGAATTTCATATTTTACCGGTATAACATATTATAAATACGAAGATAAAATTAAGTATATTTAATAATTTACAAATATTTAATATTATATAAAGTTTAAAGAGAAAATGCAAAATCAGTTTACAGAATAAGTTTTCCATTTTTGTTTTTTAGGGCAAACCATTATTTTCCTTAAACTTGATGTACCACTAAATATTTAGAAAACTATTTGTTTTTCTTTGAAATAACTTTGGTGAAAGAAAGGTTTTTTTTTTGTGGTTCTTAGGGAATGCTGAGAAAAAGTAAGGAATTTTTTCCCAGGATATCGTGTTGATTTAGTTCATAATTCCACCACCATCACTACTGGTGGAGTTTCAGCGTAACCAGTAAAAATGTCTTTAAGTTAATGTCTTAAGTAAAATGTTAAGAAAATTGATCTGTAAATTCTTCATATAAGATTTATTTATTTATTTATTTATTTATTTATCAAAGTTGGCAACTATAAGGTGTTAATAGTTTGTTTACATTTGTATTATTATTCCAAAATGACTCTTGCTATAATCATTTGTTTGATAAATTTGTAACTAATTTCTAAATATTAATGAAATTTATCAATGTAATTTTTTGTGCTGATCAATGTTAACTTAACCAATTATTTTTTTTTTTTTTCTTAATTAAATGAAATCTACAAAAAAGTAATAGTAATGTTCATATTCTATGATAATAAAATTATAAATGAAATACATTGATACTTAAAAAAAAAAGGGTAAAAAACCGAATAAATAAATAAAAGGAATATGATCCAATAATCTATATATAAAAAAATTCAGCATCCGTATGTTTGTGTCCGCAAAACTCGAAAAATAGTCGATGGATTGACTTGAAATTTTGACACAACGTTGCATTTCTATATAAGAGTGTTTATATATACTTTCTATTCAGAAGTTCCCACGGAAACGGGAAATTCCGAGCGTTTCGCGAGTTGGCAGAAATAGACAGACGCAGGCGCGCTGATTGAACCTCTTTATCAACCATTTATAGTAATCTCTCACCGCCACCAGTCTCGAAGTACCCAGTCCCAGTCTCGCGCAGTATTAGTAGACAAGGTATTCCAAAGCATCGAGACAAATTATCAAAATCACGCATGGTTAAACGGAAGAGCCATTCCAGCGGCTAAAATGTCGGCGTCCTCCTCGATATGAACAACATCATTCTAAACAGAATCGCAGGTGAAAACAGTGACATACAAAATCCATTGACTCCGTGATGGACCAAAATGAGATTGTGAATTTTCCAAAGGAATTTCTTAATTCACTCGATGTTCCCGGATTACCGCCACACATTCTAAATTTGAAAATTGGAGTGCCAATTATATATTACTCCCAAACATCAATCAGTCAAAGTTATGCAATGGTACACGATTACTAGTTATCAAATTAATGAATAATCTAATTGAAGCAACATACCGACAGATATGGCGTTCGAGTCCAAACGACTTCAATTTCCAATACCCCTTGCGTTCGCTATGACTATCAATAAAGCACAAGGACAATCATTACAAGTATGCGGTGTGAATTTAGAAAACGAATGCTTCTCTCATGGGCAATTATATGTCGCATGCTCCAGAATCGGTAAACCGTTTGATCTTTATGTTTATGCTGAAAACGGACAAATATAAAATGTAGTCCATTCACTAGCTTTACAATAAAAAAAAGACTTTCAGTTAAAAACATTTTTTCTTTCTTTCCTTTCAGTTCACAGCAACGCAAAGTAGGGTATTAAATTGAATGATGTGTTTTCTTGTTGAATCTATGTTAACTATAATGTTTCTATTTACTTCCCTAATAATTAAAATCAAACTGAGCCACAGCGAAGCGTGGCCGGGTTTAGCTAGTAACTTTATAAAAATAATAAGATTAATAAATAGAAGTTAATATAATATTGGCCCAACAAACGCCGTCTAGTCGAAATTGTAACTCTTCCACTAAAAGCGACTGTACTTGTATGCCACTTTCACCTACACGATTAACGACTTCCAGTCCTAGCCATTTAACAGACTTATTGCTTGATTAATTTCTAATTGAGGTTTGCCAAAAAATGTGTGAGCCTTGAATTCGGATAAAACGAGGCATATGGCAAGAAAATGCTCACAAGTGTTCTCATATTCACCACTTCTGTTACACTTAACTACAGTTATAGTTAACATTTTGCAACCAGGGCCTATAATTAAGATTAAAGAGCTCCGCGAGAATTTTAAAACTATATTGCATCATTTCCAGACTATTATTATCATTTATAAAATCGACATTATGATATAGAGTTTTGTACAATAAATGATAGGATGATCGATGCATACACATAAGTAATTCCTTCTTTTTAACACTGTACAATAAGTTTTGAGGAGCTCTTGGGTTTGATAAGAAGCATTTTAACAGTCGATTTGAAGGAGCAACGAGTGCAAACTGGCCAATTTTAGCTATTTTTATAACAAGAATTGTTACCACTTGTAACTTCCATCGCCAAGCATGTCGGTAATCTATTGTCCGCCATATTCAATACCTTGACAATGTAAGAAAAGTGTTGCCCCAAGGTTACAGCAAATTTTTGGCTATTGCCAGTCTCCAGCAAAAGCATATAATTCGGTGGTGTTCCTCGGCGGGAGAGCGAATGGTTTTTTTTTTCAGATAAAAACGTTGAAGCTTTTCTACTGCCTACTAAAAAGTTATAGAAACCCATTTATTAAATAAAATGTTAATTTCTATACCTCAAAATTTTGAAGGAATTATAAGAAAAGAAAGAAACAAGGCAATTAGAAGCCAGAGATAAACACTAATTATGTTTTTTAATTGCATGTTGCTGGCTGTGTGAAATTCTTCTCTTCTGTCTTTTAATATGTCTGATGTTGATTGCTGCTCCAATTGACATTTACTATAAGTTAAAATAACATTTAACATTAGATATATTATTTTTATTTAAAACATTTTTCTGGGACGATTCATTTTTGCCGATTCTGGGAAGAAGTGATTTTAGGCTTCCATCTAAAGTGCAATAAGTTCTAACAAGCGTATAATATTATTGAGAATCAAAAACGTAAAGTAATGCCAATTTTTCAAGCGAATTTAATGTCCAAGTACCAAATTAGGTGTGTAATAGGATCCAAAGAGAGAGATCTAAAGTAGAGAGAGAGATGCACACACACAAAATTGAGAGTCTCAATCACTACTTAGGCTAGACTAGAGTGGGAGACTCTGTTTATATACAGCAGCGCTAGCCGTACAGGGAACAGTCTTTAGAACAGTATATACAGCAGTTACAACGCGTCAGCAACCAACTACTACCTTTCTATATTCGTGTAAAGTCCTGGCAGTTTGTGTTACTTTCTCATTATACAGTGTTCAGCCATTATTTTCAGTTTATTTATCTTGCAAACCCAATTCTCTCCCTTTACAATATAATGGGTATGAGAAGGCTGAGAATTGGGTTTAAGAGTTAAAGAAACTGGAAATAATTCTGAACACTGTATAATGAGAAAGTAACACAAACTGGACAGGACTTTGCACAAATATAGAAAATGGTAGCGAGAGATTTAGAGTGAGTAAAGAGAAGGGTAGTAGTTGGTTGCTGACGCTTTGTTACTGTTGTAAGTACTGTTCTAAAGACTGTACCCTGTAGGGCTAGCGCTGCTGTATATAAACAGAGTCTATCACTCTAGTCTGGCCTAAATAGTGAGTGAGAATCTCAATTTTGTGTGTCTCTCTCTCTTCAGCTTTAGATCCCTCTCTTCGGATCGTATTACAGGTGTCCTAGACATAGGGCGGAAGTTCCTTTAACTTTTTTATTATTTTTCGAAAAAATATAAATTTAGTATACACAAGACTAAAAGCAGGAGACATCCCAGTTATATGTCCAAACCCATAACCACTCTATCAAAATCCACTCCCTATTAATAAGGATTAAAATGTGTTGACCAAAAATTCCGAATTTAAGAAAATAAGCTTTTTGCCGGATTGGCGACATAATTGAAACCTTTTTTTTTTTTTTAATTTTCTGCTAATTATGTCAATAATTTTATCAAGGGTTTCCTGTAAACTTGTTATAATAACTAATTCAAAAACTACAAACGATTATTAATAATTAACTATATTTACGATTATTGTGTGAATCTTATTTTTGCGAGAAAATAGTTGTAAGTTGGTTAAGGGAACTGAAAGTCACACTTCTCTCAGAAGTTCGTTTTATTATAATTTTAATTATTCTACATGTATATAATATTGAACATATAATTAAATTATTTGGTAAAAAAAATTCAAGTTTGAAGAAAATTAATTAATTAGAGTTTTCATCGGGAACACATGCTTTGAAGTCCTTTGAGTACGAAAAAGTGTTTTTTTTTTTTTTTTTTTAGCAAATGGTCTATATCCGCCATTCTGAGACAAAATATCTCAAAAACAAAAAAATCTTAGGAGGTATAAGGTTGTGCGCAAGATCCATCAACCAGAACTGCTACTTTACTAAATGGTTTTTCTCCCCTCAGATTTTCGCGTTTTTCTTTTTACTTTGTATACTATCCACTCACATACTATCCTTCTTTGCTATCCCTTTGTTTTTGAAACATTTTACCCCCCCCCCCCCACAAAAAAATAAGTGGTTTTTTTTTGGAATGGTTATGGGAAAGTAACAACGTTAAGCTTTACTCTAAAGTACCCCTTCAGTATACTGTATGGTTCTCTCATCTATATCATATTTTAAAGCAAAATAAATGTAATGCCGGAATTCCAAATTTGAAGAAAATTGGTTAATCGAAAGTGCGACTTTAGAATTAGAACTAGAATGACACTGGGTGGGGGGAGGGATTCGAACCCTGGCACTGCAGCCTACCCATTGAGGCTTATTGTTCCAACCCCTCAAAACCTAGTAAAGGAAGCCCCCCTCTTCATGAGGTCCTCCAGAACCTTCCCCACCAGTCCTTCTTGGAGTACGATTTCCTCCGGTTTCAGCATGCCGAAGATCTCGTACAGCAATCTGCCGATTGCAACGCAATCAAACAATAGGTGTGAGGCCGTCTCCTCCTCCTCCTCCTGATACAGTCTACACAAGGGCTCCGAATCAACCAATCCCACCTTGTGCAGATGTTTCTTGCATACCTGCCATGCCCCGTAAACAGGCCCGTTATCAGACAGGTCTGATACCTGCTTAAACCCAGGGTCTCTCTCTCTCTGGTTCTTCTGCTACACAGCTCTGGCATGACCATTTTGCCGTGTCTTGCCCCAGTACATAGACTCCAGTGATGATTGTGCTCTCTCCGAGTCCATTCTCTCAGAGACGCCCTCGTCCATGACTTTTGGCTATTCCCAGAAAAGGAGTATTCGCTCCGTCTCTGGCCAGTTGGTCGGCTAGTTCAGTACCTTTAATTCCCTTGTCCCGAACTTTATTGTGCCGGGATAACGCTTCCAGGGAGTCTCTACACTCCCTGACCAGGGGGGAGGTGATTCTGAATGCCCCAAGTGCTTTCAGTGCAGCCTGGCTGGCCGAGAAGATGCATATCTCCTATTCCTAGAGTCCATACGCAAATTCTCCTCAGCACAGATCTTTATTGCATAAACTTCAGCCTGGAATACCGTGGAGTATCCACCAAGGGGCCTTGCAATTAGTCCCTCCGGCTTAACTCCATATATACTTGCTCCAGTTAGCAGATTATTGGACCCATCCGTAAACCAGGATCTTCCAGTCTAGTGTAATGTAATGGTGTGATGATGTGTATTTGTAGTAGCACGAGCGGTGTTGTGAAATAAAGGGCTTGTAAGTATGTAAGTTTAAGAGAGAATGAAGTATTAGTAATAAACAAGAAATCACACTGTTTTTTAAAAAGATATATTCTCTAGGAGAAATTAAGTTACTTTAGATTGTCACAACAATTTGCTTATAAATTAACTGGAATAAACTCTTATGTTATAACTCAAAACTGATGCTTCCTCCTTGATTTTTAGTCTGTCCGAAAGAATCTTCTCTTTTGTCCGTTTAGTGCCTCCCCTGTGATGAGAAGGGGGTAGTATAATGCCATCAAGGTTAATAAATTTTTCCAGTAACTGTTTCCATATACCTGCGTGTACCTTTTTGCAAGGTAATTGTCACATAACTTGATATTTTTGATTTATTTATGAATTAATATATTTCTAAGTTTCTTGTATCCATCACACTAGCCTCGTTTTTCTCAACTTTTAGCCCATTCCAATTTTGACATTATGATCACTTGGAAGGGGAACTCAAAGTGAAATGTTGGACAAAAGTGCGACTCTTTACTGGAACTAGGTTTTTTGTTTTTATATTTTTGGACTTTTCTCTAAAACGAGCCAGCAAATATCTTTCATTAAAACTTGCGTACATATAATAAACGCGTAGATATAATAAACGTATCACTTTTATTTGATACATTTTTTTCTAAAAGAATGTATTTTTGGACATTCTGAGGAATCTATGATATTAAATTTTCAAATATTATGTAGGTTTGTTTGATATTATTGACGATTTCTTTTACTGATTCAGTGTAAACATTTTAACTGTTACTTGTCTTGGGTTACCTTTTCCATCACCATGATCATAATAAAAAAACCATTGAGGCAAAGTAAAAACCTTGCGGTACTTGAGGGAACTTCCCCGCCTGTACGATGAATATTAATTCAAAACTAAAATAAACAAACTTAGAGCCAAAAAGTAATTATCAAGAGAAATAGTTTAGCATAAAAAAAAAAATTAGAAATGAATTTGTTAAAAATATTTCTAAAAAATAATAATATATTCCGTTATTTCCCAGTTACTACAAGGATTATCAAACAGAGGAGCATCTCTTAAGCAGTAGGACTTTAGGATTTCTTCGCGTTGTTTGCATTTTTAACTTTTGATTAATAAAGTACAAAATTATTTCATTCTCTCCTTCATTTTTAACCTTATTACTTTCTCTTACTCCTTAGTTTTTATTTGAAAGGGGTTCAGTCAATAATTTGCATGTTTCTTTCGTCTACGTTAGAAAGAATTTTAAATATGTTTTATTCGAATTAACATTTTTTACTTAACAGTTCTGTAAAAAAATTTGATACAGTTTTTAAACACTTAATTTTTGTGAACCGTCAAATTTAAAGAAAGAGTTGTTGCCATTTTTACATTCTCTTACTCCTAAAGAAAGAGTTGTTGCCATTTTTACATTCTCTTACTCCTAGTAAGAGGAAGTATTGTAATCGTGTCAAATTTTCGATATCGAGTTTTCACCGGAAATATCCGTTTTGAGGTCCCCTGAGTCCAAAAAAGTGGTTTTTAGCAAATGGTCTGTGTGTGTGTGTTTTTTTGTGTGTATGTGAAACAGCATAGCTCAAAAACGAAAAATCGTAGAAAGTTGAAACCTACTATTCCTGTTTAGTGTACCATGCGATTGACTGTGGTTACTCTGTCAAAATCCTCATACCGGAATTGATGACCTTGACTCGTTGACTTTTTTTTACTTTTTGTGCGTTTTTCTTCAAAAATGGCTCCAAGAATTTTCTTTAAACTTGTTATATCTCATACTAAAATATACAAGAGCTACAACTTTTATTTGAACATTTTCTGGGAAAATTGATTAAGGGTCTTATGGGGGAGGGGTGGGGTGGGTGAGGTTACCTCTAAAATAGTTGCTATTTTTTTTTTTTTTCAAGGGGTTATAGTGACCTCCCCCCAAACAATTCGGTCATTTAAATAATGTTAATTAGAATGAAATATGTTGTTGAAATTCCGAGTTTGAGAAAAATCGGAAAACCGGAAGTGCTTTTGTTTTAACACTTTACTAAATATGATTTTTTTCACTTTTTCGCGATTTTCTCAAAAATGGCCTGGACGATTTTCTTGAAACTACACATATAAACTAAACATTCAAAGATCTACAACTTTTATATAGAACATTTCTCTGGAAAAATTCATTTAAGGGCACTTTTAGGAGAGGGGGTAGGGTTACAGCTTCCTCTAAAGTGGCATCATACTTGGATTATACAACCCTATCATCCAAATGAAATTAATTAGAAATAAATAGATGGCCAAAATTCCGAGTTTGAAGGAAATCAGTAAACCGGAAGTACGCTTTTACTGAATAGTCTCTTTCAGTTTTCGACAAATTTCATTAAATTTGGTGCACAAACTATAAAATTTGTCAATTATAATTTTGAGAACTGGAGTAAGAGAAAGTTGTGTGAGTCACACCAGATTTTTTTTTAACTAATATTGAGCGATTTTTACTTTCTCTTATTCCTTGTAAGAGGAAGTATTGTAGTCGTGTCAAATTTTTGATAACGAGTTTTCACCGGAAATATCCGTTTTGAGGTCCCCTGAGTCCCAAAAAAAAGTGGTTTTTAGAAAATGGTCTGTGTGTGTAAACAGCATAGTTCAAAAACAAAAAATCGTAGAAAGTGCAAACTTAATATTCCGTTTAGTTATCACCGACAGTAGTTGAACGGTCAAAATTCTTCAACTGGAAAATACAACTTTACTTTTTTTCAATTTTCTCAAAATTGGCTCCAACGATTTTCTTCAAACTTGGTATATCAACCAAAAATATAAAAATCTACAACTTTTATTTAAAACATTTCTTTGGGAAAATTCATTTAAGGGCACTTTTGGGGAAAGGATGGAGTTAGGTTATCCTCTATAGTGCTATTTGAATTTGCTATACAATTCTGTCATCTAAATAATATTAATTAGAATTAAATGTGTTGTTAAAATTCCGAATTCGAAAGAAATCAGATGACTGGAAGTGCGTTTTTACGGAAACGTATTTTTCAGTTTTCTGGTATTTTCTCGCAAAAACGGGTCCAATGATTTTTCTTTAAACTAGTAATGTGAACTATACATATAAAGAGCTACAACTATTACTTGAAACGTTTCTTCTGGTGAAGTCATTTAAGAGGGCTTTTAGGGGAAGGGGTGGGATTATGTTTTCCTGTAAAGTGTTATCATAGTTGATTATACAATTCTATCATCCAAACAAAATTAGTTAGAAATAAATAGATGGCTAAAATTCCGAGTTTCAAGAAAATTAGTAAACCGGAAGTCGCTTTTGCTGAACATTTTTTTTTTCATTTTTGGACGAACTCCAAGGAATTTCATCAAATTTGCTACACAAACTATAAAATTTGTCAGTTACAATTTTGATAACTGAAGTAAGAGAAAGTTGTGTGTGTGTGCATCATGTCAGATTTTTTTTTTTTTTTTACTTTCATTATTGTTTTGTGTGAGGAAATATTGCAATGGAATTAATTTCTATTGGGATTGCACAGGACATACATACTTTGAGAGCCACTTGTTGAAAAGAATATTTCTTTTCCAACAATCGGTAGGCTTCTAAATCCCCTTTTCTGAATAATAACATGGTACTTCGTATTGTGTATTTGTGTGCGAACAAAATATTTAAAAAAAATCTGTTGTGAAACACTCACACAACTTTCCTCTGACTCCCGTACTGTAATTCTAATTGACAAATTTTATAGTTAGTGTACCAAATTTAATGAAATTCGTCGAAAAGTGTAAACACTGTCCAGTAAAACTGTCCGGTTTACTAATTTCCTTGAAACTCGGAATTTGGGTCATATATTAATTTCTAGTTATTTCAATTTGGATGACAGAATTGTATAATCAACTGTGATAGCATTTTAAAGAAAAACATAACCCCCCTCCCCCAAAAGTCCCCTTAAATGAATTTATCAGTGGAAAAGTTTCAAATAAAAGTTGTAACTCTTTATATGTATAGTTAACAACGCTGGTTTAAAGAAAATCGTTGGAGCCATTTTCGAGAAAATACCAGAAAACTGGAAATTATATTTCAGTAAAAACGCACTTCCGGTTATCTATTTTTTTTCAAACTCGGAATTTCAACAACATATTTAATTCTAATTAACATTATTAGATGACAGAATTGTCTAATATACTGAAACAGCAGTTAAGATGAAAAACCGAAACACAAACCCATCCACAGGAAGTAGCCTTAAATGAATTTTTCCGGAGAAGTGTTTCAAATAGAAGTTGTAGATCTTTGTATGTATAGTTCATATACCAACTTTCAAGAAAATCGTCGGAGCCATTTTGAGAAAATTGCAAAAAAGTAAAAAAAACAACTAGTAAAGTGATACTTCCGGTTGAGGAATTTTGACAGATGAGCCACCGTCAGATGCCCCATGGTGATATCTAAATGGAATATCAAGTTTCAACTTTCTACGGTTTTTCGTTTTGAGCTATGC
>JAAEAF010011574.1:0-24967 GCA_011037195.1 Triatoma infestans | reverse complement strand
CCAACCCATTGTAAATTTTTTTTTTATAATAAAGTATTTTTCTCAGGACTGCTTTTGAAGTTTGTGGACAGAAATCAATTAACGAAGAATTTTTCAGGCGGGCATTAAAGTTCATCTACCGAATTAGGTGTCGTGGACGGAGGCAGAAGAACCTACTTTACTATTAACAATTTTGATACCAATATAAAATTTAGCAGTTATACACGGGACTCGAACTGGGAGCCTCCCACTTAGTAGCCCATGCTCATAACCCCTACACCAACACCCGCGCCCCTTAACGAAGAATATATAAGGACTAAATCCTGAAGGGTGCACAGTTTTCTATGTTCCTCTTTCGCTTAATTTCCGACTCATCAGGATTAACATTCTTTTTTTTTTTAATTTCTTTTTATATGCATGGTATAATCGTGAAAGTACCGCATAGGTCCTTGAAACCATATTCAAGGAAACACAATCTTAGTAGACTTGATACTCTGCCACTTCCAATTTTCAATCTTATAGCAAAATTCGTTGTACCGCGGGCAAAGAGGTAGAAGCCTTTTTCAAAATATTTATCTGTCATGAAGCTAATCTGTCAATATAACATAACGAACAAACTGTTGTAACGAATAACAGTGGGCTTATAACGATTGGAATCATAAAGATGCATTCAGAATTCCATGAATCCCAATTTACAAATAAACTGAATACAAAAGTGTAAGCCACGTTTACTTGCTTGTGTATATAGTCCAATCAAATTGTAAAGTAATGCCTATTTTTTCAGGCGGGCTTAACGTCCAACTACCAAATTAGGTGTCGTGGACCGGGGCGGAAGCACCTACTTTGCTGTTAACATTTTTTCATACCAATATAAAATTTAGCAGTTACACCCGGGACTCGAACGGGGTCCTCCCAATTACAAGTACATGCCCATAACCACTACACTAACACCCGCCCCTAGTCCAATCAAATAATGCCAAGTATAATGAATGTGTTAGGTGGAGTGAATTTAGGTCTGGTTGATGATATAAGAAGAAGACTTGGTTAACACTGGTTAACTAACATATTAATTAAGTGATACAGACTGCCCGGACTTTACAATAGAGAAATGTTTTAAGATAGAGTGATATGAAAATGACACGTAATAATTGGATGTATTGAACTGAATTCAACTGTGTTTTAATGGACTGTCCGTAGCTATATTCATACAGTTTCTCCCACTCCAGTCCGGGAGAGTGGTTGCTGTTACATCATATATAAGCCTTCCAGTCCAGTCCGGCTTCTCTTTGCTCTCTTTGGTTGCTGAGCTTCTGTTTGGTTGCTGTTACATCATATATAAGAAGAACTTGGTTAACACTGGTTAACTAATATATTAATTAAATGATACAGGCTGCCTGGAATTTACAATAGAGAAATGTTTTAAGGTAGAGTGGTATGAAAATGACACGTAGTAATTGGATGTATTGAACTGAATTCAACTGTGTCTATGGACTGTCCATCGCTACATTTATATAGCTTCTCCCACTCTAGTCCTAGAGAGTGGTTGAGCGTCTCTTTGGTTGCTGTTACACCAAGGAACAATTGTTATAAAAATATTGAAGAAGAATATATAATTTAAATATATGTAATCCTAGAATAATGTTTTTGTCTTCATAAGATGATTTAGGAGCTATTTTTTTCCCCCTTACGCAAATCTGATATTCTATCCTTGCACAGTGTTTATATATATATGTGTGTGCGTGTGTGTACGTGTTTACATATATATATATATATATGAACATGTGAGAGAGCTGTGAGGGTGTAAACAGACATAACCCTGGACCAAAATCTCAATTTCTCTCCATACCCTTCTTCATTCCCTACAAAATTCTACCATCCTACACTTTCATAGTTAAACCGGAACTCGGTAGCCATATATCTGTAGTAGAACAAACAGGAGGTCAGTAGAGTACAGTCGTCATCCCTCTATGGTCCCCGCCATTACTCTGGGTATTATGTAAGTATGTGTGTGTGTATGTGTTTGTATGCGGACCATTGTCATACAACCAAACCAACCAACCACTCACCATACACAAACACACCCACAAACATACACAGCACAACTCATACACATAGGAATATACACACAAACTTACGGCCGTTATAATTCCTGACATGGCAGCAAGCCCTGTTACTATCCAAACCAGCCTCCTACACAGTTAATAATAAATGTAAATCAATTCTCATTCTTTATTAAAACCAAAGTGTTGTTTGTGGCTGGCTGTATTGTATGATTCTCTATCTCTTACACATCTCTGTTCTCTTGGTACATCTGTCAGTCTATCTGTTTACTCTCTCTTTCATAATTCTACTACAGTAGCTGTCATTGTTAATGTTATATGTGGGGGAAGGTTACAGGCAGTTTTGCCTAATTTTTAGTAAAAATTACAGCTTAAATTATAATTATTACTTGTTAAAAACAAGTAAAATAATTAACATTCTCGCTTTTTAATTCATTATAATGTGATATTAAATTAATAATTAAATAATTATAATTTATAATTTAAATATTCTCTAAAGGGATCTCATGAGGTCTGTGTTCACCTAAACTAGGAGTGGATGTAAAATAAATAATACATAGATCATTATTACAATGTATTTATATTTAATAATAACAAAATAAGTGAAAATAGATATATCGAATAAAATCTTGTCCTTAACATAAACCAAAATTAGAGGAATTAATTTATAATAAGACTTACATATAAAACTTGGTTGTAGGTTAGGTTTGCACTATGTAAGGGTGTTATGAGGAGATGTTGGTTGTTGATGATGATAGATAAACACCTTAAGATTGGTTTAAGATATATAATTGATATGTGTATATATATAACTGACTGCCAGGGACTTTACACTTTAGAATTTAGAACTGAACTGACAGACTGACGTGGCTAAAATGATATGTACGGAGTGTGAATGAACAGAATGATGTCTGATGTATAAAACTGAATTCAACAGAATTCCCTTGATGTCTCTCTCTCATATATATATATATATATCCACTGGCCGAACCTCTCCTCTCTGTGCGAGAGGGGCTGTTTCTCTCCGCTAGAGTGGATGAGTGGTGGGGGTTCACTACCCCTACATCATCCACTGAATTCAACAGAATTCCCTTGACTGTCTCTCTTTCTCATATATATATCCACTGGCCGAACCTCTCCTCTCTGTGCGAGAGGGACTATTTCTCTCCGCTAGAGTAGATGAGTGGTGGGGGTTCACTACCCATACACACTATGTCACTTATATACATTTTCGGATAGCATTCCTTTTTTAACGTACACAGATTTTCATAACTACAAATTAGATCTCTCACAATTTCTGCCCCTACACATATATATATATATATAATCCATCCTTCCACTCAAGAGTGAAATGAAGGAAAATTCCTTTTATTATAACTAAAGGTACTCTACCTTCCTAACTGTTCCCTATTGTTTTCACCCAAACTTCTTACACAAAAATGTCATTTTTCTTAATTTATATTTAACACTAAGTTACACATATTACAATAAAGAACCTGTTACATGCCCGAATACATATACATATACACACACACACACATATATATATATATATATATATATAGGGTGCCCCAAGGTATAGGTATAACGAATTTTTCTCAGAAACTAAGATAGCTAGAAAAAAACTAAAAAATACGAGTCCCCCTAGTTTTTTGTTAAAAAAAAAAACAAATTTAATTTGCAAATTTGTTTTGGTGCTTCGAGAAGCGAGATACAGGCACCAACTTCATTTTTTCAAATGGGGAGGTGTGGTTTTTATTTATGAAATAGATTCCTCTATTTCTTGTAAGAAAAATTTACTTGAATCCTCATTAATTACAGATCTTGCTAGAACTGGCCTCCACCATTATAGATGTATTTCTTTGGTCGTAAGGTACAATTGGCCGGAAAAAGTATGTGTGTGCATCTCTAATGGTAGGGGCCAGTTCGAGCAAGATCGTAATTAATGGGGAGTAAAATTTATAATAAAATAGTACTTTTCTTCTTATTCAATCAAAAAACCGTTATAATATCATTTTGAAATTTCTTATAAGAATCATGTTTTCATTCATAACTTAAAAAAACCGTTCATGTAAATTTTTCTTACAAAAAAATAGAGGAATCTATTTCTTAAATAAAATTCACACCTCCCCTTTTGAAAAAATGAAGTTGGTGCCTGTATCTCGCTTCTGGAAGCACCAAAACAAATTTGCAAATTAAATACGGGGACACGTATTTTTTAGTTTTTTTCTAGCTATATTAGTTTCCGAGAAAAAGTCGTTATCCATATCCCTTGGGACACCCTGTATATATATATATATATCCAGGAGACAGTCTTCCGAGTCTGTCAACAGTTCATGCAGCAGTCACAACGCGTCAGCAACCGTTCTCTTTACTTACTCTAAATCTCTCACTACCATGCTATTATATTACCTGTAAAGTCCAAGCGATATGTGTTACTTTTCTTATTATACACTGTTCACCATTACTTCCAGCTTAATAATAAATTTTGAACATTTGATATGATCACAACACTTTCTCGTATAGCATTGAGAAAAAAAAAAAAACTGAAAACTTTCTGTGTTGGTAGAAACATTAAAACATTAATAAAATATTGTAATGTAAAAATGAAACGAATATAATTTTCATTTCGCTAAAATTATTAAACGAGTATTAATTGGTAATTACATCAAATATTGGCGGCACCATATACCACCGCATGACTCAATACTTAACCTACGCAGATGATATGTGGTGCTTATTGCAAGAACTGCCGCGGCACTAAAAACTGCATTCAAGTGCGCTAGAGGAAGAAGCTGTTATTTTCAATGAAGAAAAAAACTAAGTATATGGTAACTACAAGAAGACAAAGGAATTTCCGAGAACTTTAATTCGAGGCATACGTTTTGAAGGGGTAAGAAAATTTAAATATTTAGGAGCAACCCTTATGGCCAAAAATGAGGTCAGCTATGACATTAGAAGTGGAATTTTAGCTGGAAATAGAAGCCTGGGAGCGTTAAGATTGATGCTCCTTAATAAGTGTGTGTCCAGGCGAGCTAAAGTTGCCATTTACAACACCGTACTCAGGACCATCATTATATATGGTTCTGAGACTTGGACATCGACGAAATACAAACTTAATTACTGGGAAAGAAAAGTGTTGAGATGTATATACGGGCCAGCAATGGAAAAGGTGCCGAAAGAACGCTGAGTTAAACAGCTTTTTAAGGAGAATGATTTGGTCACGGTGGTGTAGCTGGGAAGATTGCGATGGCTAAGGCACTTCCACAGAATGAAAAGGGAAAGAGCGCCGTGGAAAGTATTTGAAGGTCACCCGGGCGACGGAAGATCAAGGGACAGGCGCCGACGGCGATGGTTGCAGGATGCAGAGTCTGATCTCCAAAAAATGCAAGTAAGGCAATGGAGAAGGAAGGTGGTTGTGTGTGGTTAGAGACGTCTGGAACCAACTGCTACAGGAAGCTAAGGTCCTTGAAGGGCCGTATGCTGCAGGAAGAAGAAGATTAATTGCTAGTTCTAGACAAAGTCTTGCAACAGGTCCATGAAATGGCTGTGAAATGCAAGCTACTTATTTTACAATAATAATTCACAATTACTTTTATCTAAAAACTATAAGAGAAAAAATTTATAACTACCAAACATTAAAACAAAATTACTAATAAACAATACAATTGGTTATTAAATAAAATATACTTAATATAAAACTAAATTTAATGGATACCGTTAAAATTGTCATTGCTTTCTATCTATCTGGTTTGCATTTTCCCTGGACTCTAAGGGAAGACAAGAGTTGTAAACTTTGTCTTTACTTTAAATAAGTATACCCTAAAGACTACTTAACTCCCTAAATTTCTCTTACTAGAAAGGCCTATTTTACTGTTTAAAGAGGAGGTTGGGGTTTGGGTTGGGTTTGTGGAAAGTGAACTTAGAAAGGAGTGGGGGAGACGAATTATTGGCCATTTATCGACTTAACTATGTAGCTGGCCACTTAAGGTATATCTATACAAGTGGACCATAACAGAGCACATATTTATTGCATATTTTAAAATCTAGCTGATGTTAAACTTATAATATATGGTTTTTCTATATTTTCTAAATATAAAAATAGTTTTGAGAAAACTTAGAGATATATTTAAAAAAAAAAAAAAAAAGAATCGATTAAGTAATTTATATTGACGCTAAACATTTTATAGGCTTGGTTTAAGAAAGTCATTCAAATAATATCTTTCTAAGATTTCTTCAAAATTTACAACTTTGTTTTATTTAAGTGTGTTTAATCTCCTGACGCCTTTTTGTCTCCCAATGTATACCTTTTGCAACACATATGTCACTTTCGGCCGTTGTCGTAATTACTATAACTTCCGATTGCACATTGTCCGGTTTCACCTCGAATCTGCTATTAGTAGTAGTTCTGTTCAAAAACTGTTGTACCATACGCTCGTACACGCACGGAAGTGCTCTATATTTTCCACCGTGCTACCCCGCATGTTAAGTGCATTTCGTTTTCTCTTTGTCAGTTTACCGCAAAGTATACGGGCGTGCCGTTTCTCGCCTCTTTCGTTACACCGCATTTTCACGGGTACGCAGTTTTCCGTTATTCTCGTTACCCCGCATGTTCTCCGCTTGAGTACAGCACATCAACAAAGGAATCTACTTATGCCTACTTGGCTTTCAATCTGCTCGCCTTTTAGACTGGAGGACACCATCTACGTTCACAAAGATATCTGGGGCCAGGGGGAATCGACTCTCTTTTCCTTTTGGGATTCCTTTCCTTGGCGCGTTGTTAAGCCAGTGTCCACATCTTGCAAGATAAGCGTTCTATTATTCATGCTTATTTGAATTAGTATTCTCTGTTTTCCCGCATTAAGAACTACACCCTATCAAATACAGTCCACTTACCGCTTTGTTTGACAAGATCAAACAAAGTGAAAAAGTAATATATATATATATATGGATTCTATAAATGCATTACATAATTGACAAGTCACTTTGTGAGAGTGATTACTTCTTGTTTCTAAGAAGTATTTGTTTTGTGACAATTTTTCAACATCCCAGTTGATTCACCAGAAATTACATGTTCTGAGTCGATGTCAGTTTGAAAAAAAAAAACGTGATTTATATATATTGAGGGATATGTTTATAAGGTTATACAATATTTTCTATTATTTCAATTAATATAATATTTAATTAACAATAAAATATTTTGTTATAAAGTTCTGTATTTATTTTTTTTTTTTACTCCAAAATTTTACCATTGTATAAATCTAATACAATCATTTTTTTTGCAATTAATTTAATTGAAGCTTAGATATGCGAATACATATATGTAATAAATCTCATGGAGCATGTATGAATGAGATAAATACCCTGGCATTGAGGTTACTTTCGTCAGGTAAAAAACAAACAAAAAACAAACAAAAAACAAACAAAAAAACAAACAAAAAACACCCACATTTCAAATATTCAGTAAAATAATTATAATTTTCATACAAGAGAGAAATAATATTGTGAAAAGAAGTATTGTGTCAAAAGTTTGTAAATCCCCCCCCCCCTTAGGAAATACAGTTTTTTGTGGTGCCCCAAAACTAAAAAGTGTTTTTTTCTATTAGCTTTCAATGTGTAACGACCCTGAAATGGGGCTCATTGCAGGTATGGGACGAAACGTCGGTTTTCGTAGAAAATCACCCGGAAAATCAAGTATTTTTCAGGAAAATGGCCGCTGAAACCTAAAAGATCAGTGTTTTTTTAAAAATTGGTGTGTGTATGTGTGTAATGGGATCCGAAGAGAGGGATCCAAAGCAAAGAGAGAGAGAGAGAGAGACACTCACTAGTTTAGGCCAGACTAGAGTGGAAGAAACTGTTTAAATACAGCTGTGTCAGCCATAGTGGGGAGTCTACCGATAGTCTTGCAGCAGAGTTCATACAGCAGTCACAACGCGTCATCAACCTTTCTCTTTACCTCTCACTACCATTTTATATATTTTTGAGTAAAGTCAGGGTTGTGCTTCTTATTCGATTATACAGTGTTCACCCATACTACTAGTTTATTTATCAATACAACCCATTTTCTCTCATTCTAAAGACCCACTGTAATGCGTATGTTGGTGTGAAAATTAAAATTTGACCGTAATAAGATTTTTATTAAAAATCGGTGAAGCGGTAGTAATTAGAGAATCAAAGTTCCAGACCACAGTGATTATATTCCATAAATCGGTTCAGGTCCTTGCCCTAGGCTCATTAGATCTAATATAGAAGAACAGTTGAGGTTGTAAAGAACGTCTTTGAAAATTTTGAAGCTATCAAAATTCAGGTCCTGGAAATTAAAGGGAAGAAAATCATATTCTTAATTACCGATTCAAAAATAAAAGACACACTGGCGAGAGAGGGCTCGAAGGATTTACTTTATAGCCGTGAGCTCTTCTGCGGATTCAAGTTTCTATCAAGGAGTGGATAGAAGACTGGCGTCTACAATGGGTGGAAAACAACCCCAGGCAGAGGGCAGGCTAAATTCTTTATTAAAAGACATTTACATAAGTTTACCAGAGACCTACTGAGCCAAAGCCGAAGGGATATAAAGCTAACAGTGGGCATTGTAGGCTGAATAGACACATGCAATCAACTATTACTAAGAGACAATGTGGTATGCAAATCCCGAAGCTATGAGCTTCATAACGGAGCAACATTCAGCTTTGCTAGGCCCTTAATTAAGGGGGGCAAAGCTGAAGGATGTGCTATAATTTTATAGGGATCCACAATAGATTTCTTAGTGCAGGTCACAGTAGAATGATGCTCGACCTCCCCTAGTCTGTCAATCTATTCTAATCAAGAGATACTCAAAACATATGATTCCAGTAAAACCACAATTTTTGAAAATATTACCCGATTGCATTAATTTTTTTGTACAGTAGGAAGAGAACTTGGAAATCGAATAAATATCTTGTTATAGACAAACTAACTATTTCATTTAAATAAACTAATTCATTAACCATTCATTTTATAGTGATATTGGTATTAACTTTATTATAAAATAGGAAGTTATTTTAGCAATGTCATGGATTGCAAGCTATCGAATGATGATGGAAGAATTATATTATATGGTCGACTGGTATGGTTGAGTAGAGAGAGAAATATTGGCAGGTTTTGTATATGGTGATGTTCGGAGTCAACGTGATGGGAAGCAACATTCATAACTCAATATTACAGGAGTAAAGTTTGAAAGCTAATTACCTAGTATTCAACTGGTCCAGTTAGACTGTTGAAACACTCACTATACCGCGCCCCCCCACCATGACTAGTTCAACTTGATACTCCAAATACACCCACTTTATCGTCTACCATCTTTCTTCATGTTAACTCTATTATATTTAGCACCATCACCATCATAATCATCAGGGAAAAGGACTTTTAACTTCTATATTTCAAATACTAATAATCAATAATTCTAAAACACTAATTAGTCCTGAGCTTCATTAGATATCCTTTATATCTTCCTCTAGAAGTAATGTTGGACCATTACCGTTCCAAAAGTAATGGATGCTTATTATTACAAATATCTGCGCATAAAAGTGCCATGAAGTGCCACTACATTATATTGGAAATACGTATACATAATATAGATATTTAAATGTTTAGTAATAATTCCAAGTTTAAAATCGAACAAACGAAGGAATGATTTTTCTATTAAAAATATTTATTTCTTGATTTTTCACCAATTATTTTCCTTTATAGTAAAATAATTAATCATATTAGAATTATAGGGATTCCTTGAGGGGATTTGAGGGGTTACCTCTAAACTACCACTTCTGTGCTACCAGAAGTTTCTCCACCATTATATTCAGGCTAATTAAATAATAAGTAAAAATAAAGCTGGAGTAAAAATGATTTGAAATAATCTATTTAAAATAACAAGAGTTTCAAACAGTTATTGAAAAATATTATTAACAGTAAAATTATTTGAATTAACATATTTAGAATAATTTTATAAATAAAGTTTTATATGAGACCAAATGTTACATATCTAGCTCTGTTCACGTAAAAAAAATATCTGGAATCAAACAACACTCACACAACTTTCTCTTATTCCAGTTCTGAAAATTATAATTGACAAAAATGTTATAGTTAGTGTACCAAATTTAATGAAATTCGTCAAAAACTGAAAAAAAAAAAACTGTTCAGTAAAAGCGCACTTCCGGTTTACTAATTTCTTGAAACTTAGAATTTTGGCCATCTATTTATTCTAAATTAATTTTTGTTAGGATGATAAATGTTTGTGTATCCAACTATGGTAGTACATTCTAAAGAAAAACATAACCCCACCTCTTCCCTAAAAGTGCCCTTTAAATGAATGTTCCTAGAGAAATTTTTCATGTAGAAGTTCTAGATCTTAGTATGCGTAGTTTGTATAGGAATTTTCAAGAAGAAAATCATCGAAGCCATTTTGAGAAAATCGCGAAAAGTGAAAAAAAAAAAAAAACCATTTAGTAAAGTGGTAATATAAACGCACTTCCGGTTATGCGATTTATTTTAAACTTGGAATTTCAACAATATATTTAATTCTAATTAACATTATTTAGATGAGCGAATTGTCCAATAAACTGAAATAGCACTTTAGAAAAAAACCTAATCCCATCCCTCCCCTAAAGGTGCCCTTAAATGAATTTTCTCAAAGAAATGTTTCAAATTGAAAGTTGTAGCTCTTTTTATGTGTAGTTGATGTACCAAGTTTGAAGAAAATCTTTGTAAAGTAGTACTTCCGGTTGAGGAATTTTGACAGATAACGTATTGTCAGATCCCATGGTGATACCTAAACGGAATATCAAGTACAACTTTCTACGATTTTTCGTTTTTGAGCTATGCTGTTCACATACATACATATGTACACAGAACATTTGCTAAGAACCACTTTTTTGGACTCGCGTGACCTCAAAACCGGATATTTCCGGTGAAAACTCGTTATCGAAAATTTGACACGATTACAATATTTCCTCTTACTAGGAGTAAGAGAAAGTAACAGATTTTCTCAAATATATTTTTACGGAATTTCAATGAATGCTTGCACATGTCTTAAATAAAAGTTATAGATCTTTTTATGTTTAGTTTATATAAGAAGTTTCAAGAAAATCGTCGGAGCCATTTTTGAGAAAATCGCGAAAAAATGAAAAAATCATTTAGTAAAGTGGTAAAGTAAAACGCACTTCCGGTTATCCGATTTTTTTTAACTCGGAATTTCAACAACATATTTAATTCTAATTAACATTATTTAGATGGCAGAATTGTCTAATAAACTGATATAGCACTTTAGAAGAAGCTGTAACCCCAACCCTCTCCTAAAAGTGCCCTTAAATGAATTTTCTCAAAGAAATGTTTCAAATTGAAAGTTGTAGCTCTTTGTATGTGTAGTTGATGTACAAAGTTTGAAGAAAATCTTTGTAAAGTAGTACTTCCGGTTGAGGAATTTTGGCAGATAACGTACTGTCAGATCCCATGGTGATACCTAAACGGAATATCAAGTTCAACTTTGTACGATTTTTCGTTTTTGAGCTATGCTGTTCACATACATACATACACACACACACACACACACACACGACACACACACACACACACCCATTTGCTAAAAACCAATTTTTAGACCAGGACCCAAAACGGATATTTCCTGTGAAAACTCGATATCTAAATTTTGACCGATTACAATACTCCTCTTACTAGAAAGTAAAGCTAAAATGCTTTCTTACACTGTGAATTTTAACTCCTTGTTTTGATATAAATAATTGAAATGAAACAGATCAAAAAACCTAATGGCAAGTAATTACTTTGTAATCCAGAAAAAGCTCCGATACCTGAGTTCACATCAAGCATTTGTGTATTTAAAAACAAAGCATAAAAGATAAAAAAGAAATCTTAAAACCTCTCGGGCGTCCTGGTTGATCCTTACTGGACATTGTGGTTTAAGGAGACATCTCTACATAATGGGGCTCATGCCGGATCCATTTTGTAGAGTCTTTGAGACAGAGGATAAAACACCCATCCATCTTATGACTGATTGCTTGGGTTGTGAGGAAATTAGGTTCAGGACCTTTGGTCGGAATAGGATGTCTGTGGAAGAGCTTAGGCTATTTCCGCTTAAGGTTATTATCCGATTTATTCGGAGTGCGGTGAATGTTAGATGGATTAGATTCGGGTCTGGATTTTTGTTATAGACCCGGCTTGTTGTTGTTTTTCTTGGGGTAGCTATATGGGCCCAGCGAGGCTTTGGATAGCGTAGGGTTTGGTCCCTCCCCACAGACAAATAATAATAATAATATATTAACAAAATCTCTTGCGCCCTATTAAAAAAATACCTTAATAAAATGCCACCAGGACATCTCTCTTCAACATATTCTTAATGTAATTTAAACATAAGTTAATATCATTTTGTTAAGATAAACAAAAACGATTACATTTGATATTTCTTTATTTCTTTATTTTAATATCGTTTCCAATTTGCCGTTTTGCTGCCAACCTTCTTACATATCAATTTACCTACATAATTTCTTGTATTAACCTTGCTTGGATTTCATATTTATTTATTATTTTTACAAGCTTTTGTCTATCCTTAAACTTTGCATTGCCTTTCTTCAAATTTAATCTATTCTTATTAATATAGTATACTCCTGAAATTTAGTATTAGTAGTTTATTAATATAGTATTCTCCTGAAATGTAATTGGTGTGTTATTGTTGTAGTGTAGTTGTGGCTTGAACAGTTTTGTAAAAGGGCTTTTAAGTATATATGTTTAAGAGAGAAGTATCAGTAATAATCAAGAGAGCACACTGTTTTTAAAATAGATATATTCTCCAAGTGAAATTAAGTTACTTTACAGTATCACAATTATATGCTTAACAAAACAGTTATTAATCTAGAATAAATGTTAATCTCTATCACTGGCATGAGTTTAAGAGAGCGATTCCTGAAGCAAGTGTTCTGGCTTTGAAAGCAGAATGCAGACTATCCGAAAGAATGACTTCTCTTACAAAACATTTGGCCAAGTGGCATTGTATTAATTTAACGGATACCTGTGTCTTTGACTCTTGGTTTGCACTGACCTAGATTGTAGTACCTGGCTCTCTATCCCCATCACTTAAAAACACTTAATATAGTATTTTTGGAAGCTGGCTTCCAACACCGTAATAAAAATGACGATAAAACATTGAACATACTTAACACAACTATTAAAATTTAGTTATAAAGTATCTTTCAAATCATGCTATTTATTATACACTATTTTCTAATGTTTAATCCTAATTTATAATAATTCCATTTTGACATTAAATACACACACATAGTAACATACACTTTATAACCTCTCGCACATACATACAATCAACAAACAAACCTAGTGTCCGAGTGTAACAGAAACATTGTGTTGAAGTGAACTCTCTGCATGAAATTGGTGAATTTGCTCTGACAATGGTTGAAAATCCAAATCCGGTCACGAATAAAAGGAATATGCATGCTACAATGGATAAAATATCCACAAATTAACAAAACATAGGTGATAGAACCATATATTATACTTAAGCTATTTAGAAAATAGCTTAACTACTATATGCCAGAACTCCCCCCCCAAAATCAAATTTCCCGGGCAAATGTTTGTATATGAAGTTTACACCAGATAATCGTTGGAGACGCTTTCGTGAAAATTGGGAAACATTGAAGAAAAAAAAATGCATTCAGTAATTTTTCGACATTACTGCGATGTTTCGTTTTTCAGTATCCTTTTGTTCACCTAGAGAAGATTTGCTAAGATGTAAAAATCTGTATTTCCGGCGGAAAACCCAATTTCAAAAAAATTCAACGTATTACGATCGTAATACTTCCTGTTAACGTAGTGAGAGAAAGTAATAGTATTAAGTAGTTTTTTTTTTTTTTCAACATTGAGCCTTTGGACGGAAATGGATATTACATAGCATTTTCCAGAAAGCTTTAAGAGCAGTTATTCTTCTTTTTTTTTTAAAGTAGATGCTAAAATATATGAAATAAAAATGTGTCATCCAATTTTATGCACCGATAGCATTCGTTTGAAGATAAGCAAAGCTAAGAGAATGAATCGCCTGTGGGTAGACAGCCAGGTTAACTTTGCTAACCTGGCGGTAGCTAAAGGTAACATGGGGGTATTCTGCAGAATGGGTAGACAGACAGGGTACAGATGATTGGCTAAATCACAATACTAACACGTTTCACTAACAGGGGAGCTGCATAAAGAGCTCCTTTTGTGTGTTGAATTTCACTACATTTACCTATTATTATCCAATATATTATTATTGTTGTTATACTTATTATAATTATTATTATTAATAAATCTTAAATTGGGATCGTGTCAAGCTTTTTCTAAATTTGGGTTTTCACCGGAAATATACAATGTTTTCGTAATAAAAACGTTTTGTGGCCACTTTGGGGGGGGGGGGGACGACAAAAATGTTTTTGCCAATGGTCTGTATGTGTGTAGACAAAATATCACGAAAAACTGTAGGAAGCTCAAAACTTGATGGTACCATTTTGGTAAAGTGTTTTTTTTTTTTTGTTTACTTTCTCTTACTCCTAGTAAGAGGAAGTATTGTAATCGTGTCAAATTTTTGATATCCATGTTTTCACCGGAAATATTCGGTTTGAGTCAAAATAAAAAGTGGTTTTAACAAATGATCGGTGTTGTGTGAATAGCATAGGTCAAAAACGAAAAACCAAAGGAAAATTGAAACTTGATATTCCGTTTAGGTTATCTGTCAAAATTCCTCAACCGGAAGTACCACTTTACTAGTTTGTTTTTTTTTTTACTTTTTTGCAATTTTTTCAAAAATGGCTCAGACAATTTTCTTTAAACTTGTTATATCAACTACACATACAATAGCTACAACTCTTATTTGAAACATATCTCTGGGAAAATTCATTTAAGGGCAGTTATGGGGGGAGGAGCGGTGGTGTTAGGTTTTCATGTAAAGTGCTATTTCAGTTTATTAAACAATTCTATCATCTAAATAATGTTAATTAGAATTGAATATGTTGTTGAGATTGAGAGTTTAAAAAAAAATCGGATAACCGGAAGTGCGTTTCCATTACCCCACCTTACTAAATGATTTTTTCATTTTTTCGCGATTTACTATTTTCTTGAAACTCCTTATATAAACTAAACATACAATTATCTACAACTTTTATATAAATTATTTCTCTAGGAAAATTTCATTTAAGGGCATTTTTGGTGGTGGAGTGGGGTTATGTTTTCCTCTAAAGTGCTATCATAGTTGATTATACAAACAAAATTAATTAGAAATAAATAGATCGCTAAAATTCCAAGTTTCAAGGAAATTAGTAAACCGGAAGTGCGCTTTTACTGGACAGGTTTTTTTTTTGGCAGTTTTCATTAAATTTGGTACATAAACTATAAAATTTGTCAATTATAATTTTGAAAACTGGAGTAAGAGAAAGTAGTGTGAGTGTTTTACACCAGATTTTTTTTTGTTTTTAGTTTTCCGCAATTTTCTCAAAAAACAGCTGAAACGATTACTGTAAAAGTAATCTATAATTTCAATTTTTTTTTTTTAAGAAAATCGGTTAGCCAGAAATATGAGTTTGCAGAATAGATGTTTTTGAGTTTTTTTGGGAGCGGAATTTTTCTCTAACGACAGCAAAGATTTTCTTCAAAGTTTGGAGAAAATTTAAACATTTTCTCACCAAAAATAACTTTTGAAGGGTTTTTATACCGGGGGAATTCATGATGTTACATTTCAAATAATGATAAATTTAACTTTCTAGAATATTTTGACTCAATCTTTTGCATTACTGTGTAAATGATTCCCAGCTCCTTAACATACAATACAATCAATAGAGTTCAAAAAAATATCTACACTTCCTATCATTCAAATTATCTATTCCAAATGACTACAAACAGCTATCCGAAAGATTAAACCTACTTACTTGTCATCAGTGTAGACTGTGTTAAATGATGCACTACTTTAAATAGATTAATAATAGACCAGTTGTGAATTGGTTGATATTAGTTTCAATGTTCTAAACACAGGTGCACCAGAAGAATTCATCTTTTCAATGTTAAGTTTTATAAAAGAAGATCTACATTTAATTCATCAATCCCAAGATTAGATTAGATTAGATTAGAAACGGTGGGGAACGAGCCTCATTCCACCGCACTGCGACCTACAAAACGAGGTCTATTGTAGATCCCCTTAAATTAAAGCACAACCCTTAGCTTTGCCCTCCTAATCAGTCCTAGCAAAGCTGAGAGCGGCTCCGTCATGAAGCTCATGGCTTCGGGATTGCCTATCCCCAATTGAAGAAACCTTATCCTCGCCAGGCCGGAACACTCACAGAGTATGTGCGCCCGGGGTTTCTTCCTCTGCCTTACAGAATCGACATACTGCACTATCTGCAAGTTGTAGATGGTGCATGTGTCTGTTCAGCCTTTAATGCCTTATTAGTAGACCCACAATTAGCCTTATATCCCTTCGGGTATGGCTCAGTAGATCTCTGGTAAATTTAGGCAAATGTTTCTTGATAAAGAGCTTTGCCTGCCTCTCTCCTGGTGTTCTTCCACCAAAGCAGACGCTGTTCTTCTATCCAACCTTTGTTAGAGGTTTGAATAAGGTTCCTGGGCAAGCCGTAGATTGGTAAATAAGTTGCAATAGGAGATTGATATATTAAATATGTCTAGATATCATATAAAAACAAAGTTTTCATTACTAATAAATATGGATGACTCAGAGTGTGTAAACCGAATTTGCTCTGTGCAAATCTGTGTTGTCACACTGTCTGAAAAATGCATCCTGAAGATGGGCGAACGCCCGAAACCGGTCGATGATCACAAAATGAAGCAGGCTACCAACGAAAAATGTCTCTGATGCTTTCCAGCACAGCGGAACCAACCGCCATAACAGCAATAAGGGAATGTGATTACCTAAGTTCAACATTCAAAGCTTCTATCAGTAACTCTTGAAACCTAGGAACCAGTGATTCCCGAGAACCCCTCATAAAAAAAGCTTTTTTCGTAAAATGTTTTGATAGTGATAGGTATATGAATAGTGATTCAAGAATATTTCTTCAATGATCCTCAGCGATGATGAACATTATGGCTAAAATTCGGAATCTTGTTAGTTACGAAGATGATGTGTTAATTAGCAGCGGATGTGCATGATATGTGGCAGCAGGTGCCAGATTGGAATTAGTATCCTGATGAATGAGTTGTGACGAAAGGAGATTTTAGCTAACTTGTATAAAGTTCTGCCATATTGGGTGGCTTGTTGTCTTTTGGATGACGTTGAGGAAGTAGACTCCAAAAGATAATTACATTGTTTATTCACTCTGTCTAACTCCGATACTGCATGCCAGATTACAGTGGGGGAACAAGTGAACTTAGTTTGGCATTTAGTTACTACTTCCTACTGGCCGCTATTAACCTATATGGGCTCTGGCCTTCCGAATTCGATCCCCACTGCATCTCCCTTTATCCTCGACATTCGCTAATCTCATATTTCAATACTCTTAAATCCATGTCCATCTCGTCGCACCATCTTTTTCTTGGCTTTAGAACCGTAATAAATCACAGGGCGAATAGGTGCTTTACTACTTCTGAATTGCAGCAGTATGGAACAGAACCGCTGTTTATTTGCATAAAATGCGCGATTACAGCAATAATCATAGGAACTACCTGGGAAGATGAAGCTTTTAACCCTTTCACATTCATAGTTACCAATTGTATTTTTTTGTAGGTTTTCTTCTACTCTTTGGTGCTGATAATATCTTTTACAGTTTGGTTTTGTTATTATTTTTTTTGGGTCCCATTTCCTTCAATTTTGTTTCTAAATCAAACTTCGGTCAACCAGTATTCTGTCATCCGCATACGCGTAGATTTTGCCAAGACTTACTCATTATATATACTTTTTCTGTAAACCACTTTGATCGCTTGCTTTTTCATGTATCAGCAGTATTGGAAAAATGTTGCCGAAAGTTGATTTTCTTGCTTCAATTCAGAAGCATTTAAACGGCTAATTTGAAACGGCTGTCCACATTTATTTCCTCCGATAGGGTAATTAGGAAATGATCAGCCGCTAGAGAGATTTACTTTGACATATCTGCCACACACAAACTGCTAGCAGCATGATTTGTACATCATTTTTGGTATCTCCATTCTGGGTTCTAATATATGAGTTGTAGAGCAAAGGAAATCACTACTTAAATTTTTATTAATTTATGTTTATGTTATGTTAGTGTTCTGAATTCTCTTCCCTATTAGAAACCTAGATAAATAATTGTATAGCTAAGTTTGTAGTGTATTAATTTTCGTAAATATTGCAATATGATACAAGCTATATTAATACAACATGTGTAAACATGATAAGCAAACATTAGATTGACAAGTTTGTAAAGTTTTAGATAGTGATGATAGGAATATATTTGGTAAAGTTGATCTATTACTCCGGTTTTCGGTAGCCAGTATTTCCCAAATGGATCACCTAAAACTTCTAAATGCCTCTTCCTTTTACTAAAACCATTCATTAGGGCTGTTTACCACATGTTCATCAATATATGTCCAAACAAATTTTGTTCACCCGTTATACATACATATATATATATATACACACGCACCCTACAAAACTATTTTCACATTCAAACTCGAGAGATACTTCAAGGTTTCCATCTAATAATATTTACCCTTCACCTGCATTCATGAGGAAGATAAACCTCTGAGCAGGCAAAACATTTATAGAGTTTTTTTTGGAATTTGAAATTTCAAAATAATTATAAAGTCGTAAGTTACCATACGCTCCTCAGAGAAAAAAAAAAATCTGGTGTGAAACTCTCTAGCGTCTATATTATAAATTGACCAGTTTATTTTAAACTACGAATTTTACTAATTTGTCCGTGGGACGAATTTTGTCAAACCTTCTTTTTAGATTTAGTTGGTGCTCTCTAAACCGAAAATCAAATTCGAACTTCTTTCTTTCTTTTTTTTTCATGGCTACAGGGTCCGAAGAAGGCTTTACCTCCTTCATCAATAGTTGCCAGGCATTCCTATCATCTGCTGTACTTCTTCATTATCTGACCCCGGATCCACCCCCCGAATAATTTTCTTATGCGATCCTAACCACCGCAACCTCGGTCTTCCTCGTAGCCGCCTGCCATCCGGATCACCCTCATATGCGTCCCTTAAGATTATTTTGCATATAATAACTTTTGCACTTCTGGACAAACCTTTGCCTCGAAAAAGGAGTGCAAGCGTAAGGCCGCAAACATCTATTTCCTAATATAATTCTATATTTGATTTCATGGCTGACATTTGATGTCCTTTTTGCTAATGAGTACTGAACCTAGGTCCTTAAATTCACTTGTGGTTTTGAAACGATGTTTCCCAATCATCAAATCGCCAAATCTTTTTCGTCTTCTCGTTGTTAACATACACTGTGCTTTCACAGTAAATTGAGGAGGGTAAGAAATAAACCAGATGGAAGAATATACTAGGTGGAAGAATACTAGAAATAGATAGTATATATAATAACTGCAAAGGACTTGACACTGTTGAATGAGACTGAGAATAAGGTAGCGATAAAATAATTTAGAGAGCGACAGGTTAGTTGAGAATAGAAAGTAGAATGATGTTGACTGACTGGTGCCGATAACTGTTCTATTATAAAGTTAGCTCCCTATATATTATACGTTATAATATATATATGATATGGGTATAGTAACATGATTGGTTATAGGGGGGGGGGGTAAATTAAACATGTTAATAATTAATTATTATAATTCATAATTGAAATCTTCTCTAAAAGGATGTCATGAGGTCTGTGTTTATACAGAAGTTGTGGAAGATGAAAAAACAACTAAATATATAGATTCAAAATATATAATTAAAATAAACAGTATATGTCAAAAATTAATAAATACAATATTGAGATACAACATAAGTGTCTTGTCATTTAGGAGAAACTGCTTTTTATAAAAATTTACATATTTTACATATTATCTGACTTGAAAAAGGTTGGGTTTCTAGGGGGGGCACTTTCATCACTCACTATTGTAACATGGCCTTTTCTAATGACGGATTTCACTCTTTTTTCGTTATAAATTTTGAACTGAACTCCTTCCCTAAAAGGGTCCACCTTATATATTCTACCTCCACCCCGGAGAAAGTGAGAAGAGGGAAATTCCTTTTGACCTAAATAAATGTAGTGATAGAGGTAGGCCCGGTATCTCTGACTCAAATAACTGTTTCTTTTGTGCCTTCCAACCTTCAAAAAACCCAAATTTATAAATATATACATCGAAAAAATTCCTTACTTTACAATCATAAAATATATAATAAGAATATATTTCGATACAATTTACATTTATTAAGTCGCCCAAAGATGTACACATTACAATATATGGATTTTTCCCTCCCTAGTTTGGCCTAGGAAGGGAGTAACTAATGATTCAGATCCTTGTTTCTTTGGATCTTCACGAATCTTAATGGTTCCAATGATTCGGATCCTATTGCAGTTGTACATATTTCCTTCCGGGTTTATAGATATTTTTTCTTTCAGCAATCTCCAGAACCAAATTGAAGAGAGCAGAGGACAGCGAATCTCCTTGTATTAAGCTTACTTAAACAGGAAATTCCAGTAAGATATTTTACCTTGCACCGCTATTCTTGCCGTAGTTTTTAGCTAGAAATCCTAACTGTAGCATACACGTCAACCAATCTTACGTGCCTTCTTAAAATCTGCTAACAACTAATGGGGATCCACATTATTTTTTATAAAATTTTTTCCTATAGTAAATGTGGTGTTGCGAAATCGACTTTTCCCTGTCTAAGCCCGCACTAAAAAATGGGCCTTTCCTCAGCATTATCCATAATCCAAGACCTATGGGAGGAGCTGGAGGCGGATCCTATCTTGGGCCTGCCTACGGACATAATGACTACTAGGTATGACTTCCAAAAACCCTTCAAAGTCTTGATATTAGACAGAGGGGCATGGAAAAATGGGCCGCCGGTTACAAGCGAATCTATGTGGTACACGGACGGGTCCAAGATGGAAGATGGAGTGGGAGACGGCGTGTACGGGGCTCACCGAGATGTAATATCTCGGTGAGCCTGGGAAGGCTAGCTACGGTCTTTCAGGCGGAGCTAGTCGCGATTATTATCTGCGCCGCCGAAATAAGAAGACGGGGAGTGTATAACTCCAAAGTCGTCATTTATTCGGATAGCCAGGCTGCTCTGCGGGCAATTGACTCGTGGGAGATCAGCTAAAGGCTGGTGTGGGACTGCCTAGGTGCACTCAGGGAAATTAGTAGCCATAATAAGGTCTTCCTGGTTTGGGTACCTGGGCACTCGGGTTACGGAGGCAATGAGGCGGCGGACCGCCTGGCCCGGGAGGGTTCAATGAGAGCGCTTATCGGGCCGGAGCCGTTCAGCGGTGTCTCAAGATGCCTCAGGAGTGCATCCATTAAGCTATGGATGCAGGACCGATCAAGGGAATGGTGGGTCAAAACTCCAGGCCAGAGGCACGCGAAAACGTTTATCCATAGCCACTCGCCCAAGCTAACTGCGGAACTACTCCAATTAGGCCGGGTGGCCATAAGGATAGCAGTTGGCGTTCTCACTGGCCATTGTAGATTAAATTAGCACATGCATCGCATGGGCCTGGCAACGGATAGCCTGTGTAGGTTTCGTCAGGAAGAAGAGGAGGCTGCACTGCACGTGGTATGTCAGTGCGAGGGGCTGGTCTGGCTAAGGTACCGCCTCTTTGGTAAAGAGAAGCTGGTGCCAACAAGCCTCAGCCAGGGCCCTCTCTCGGACCTATTAAGTCTTTTAAGGCAAGCAGGACTCGAGAGGGTGCTCTGATGGCAGGTGCTCTGACTGACCACCTGGGAGCCCCCCCACCCAATTCCACAGTCCGGTTAAGGACAGGATAGGGGGGGTGCCACAATAGATCCTTGGGGTGTCGCGGTGGCATAGGCTGAAGAGCCAATTCCCCCGTTAGAATCTATCTATCTATTATCCATAATTCTTTTTGTTATTAAAATTCATATTAAAATATACATACTAAGGAAATATTGATTTAGCATAAAAATAAATAAACTAATGTATGTTTTATTTTTATAAAATGATGAATTTGAATAAGCTAATCAATATCATTGTTTATCGAAGCATCCATTTGTAAAAATATAACGATTTTGCCAGCAATAATTGTAAAGAGTAATGAAATATTTTATCTAAGTTATGTTCAAGAAAAGTTTAAAAAAAATAACGAGAGGTAAAGCTTTGAAAAAATGGATTTAAATAATAATAATAAAAAAAAAAATACTGTGAACTTAATATCAGGGATGCGAAAACAGAAGTTATTACTGGTGGAGTATTGATAGCTGTCTGTAAGAATACAATTTATTTTTGATGTCTGATCTTTTTGATGATGAAGAGAACCTTTCTTTTTTCTTTTTTTTTCAATCTTCATCCTTGTGATTAAGTATATATTTATTTACTCAATATTTCAAAACTAACCTTCTTTTTCTCATTGATCAATAATGTAATTGTGTAAACAACATTATAAATTTGGTATCTTTTATAAAATCATAATAATTTCCCTTCAAAGATAAATACCATTTTTGCAGACAGAATCTTTGCAAGGACCTTTTGAAGATCTCTAAAAAAAACTAGCGTAAAACTTGTACACAACTTTGTCTTATTCATTGGTCATTAGCGCCGTGAGCTTTCTCAGTGCACTGCCGGCCTCCGTACAGTGTTCTCTCGTTACAGACAACATTTTCCCGTCACCGGACAGTGTGAGCTGTAGAGGCTTATAAGGAAAGGAAAATATAAAGGCAGCACAGCTGGACTTTTAGAATCCTTCCTTCAGACTTGCTGCAATTATTATAAATTTAAGTTGAAACAAATTTTCTTTAAACTTAAGAATGTGTATTATTATTATTATTATTATTATTTGTCTGTGGGGAAGGAAACCCTACGCTATCCAAAGCCTCACTTGGCCCATATAGCTACCCCAAGAAAAACAACAACAATCCGGGTCTATAACAAAAATCCAGACTCCGGATCTAATCCATCTAATATTCACCGCAGTCCGAATAAATCGGATAATAAACTTAAGCGGAAATAGCCTAAGCTCTTCCACAGACAATCCAAGCAATCAGTCATAAGATGGATGGGTGTTTCCTTCTCTGTCTCACAGACTTTACAAAATGGATCCTGCATGAGCCTCATTATGTAGAGATGTCTCCTTAAAGCACAATGTCGAGTAAGGGATCCAACCAGATGGCTAAGAGAGCTCTGTAAAAGACACAGCAACTTCTCACTAATAGCCCTGTCTGGGCCCCCGATGAGTATTTTGGACTACCGACAACCAACTGTGCACCTCCATAAGAATAAATGCTGTGAAGCTGTCCATAACTGGAAGCCTGGCAGACATGTGCCAAAAGATACCCCAACAGCAGCCTCGGGACCAATGAAAGGGAGAGAGGGGCACCTAATTTGCCAAACCTATCACCACCTCGTTATTCCCCCAAAAAAATCCCATATGATCTTAAACCAAGACTAGAAGCACATCCTTTAAAAAGGAAAACTCTTCTACCAGTCTTTTCCCTACAGTAAGTAAGAAATAGCAAAACGCCCTTGTTATTTTTCTCATTGTCACTAAATACGGCGCTGAGAAAAATTAATTACTGCATTTATTTATGATTGATATCATTATTTCATATTAAGTTTTATATGAAGGGTTTAAGTAAGGGGAGGGGGGTAGAATACAATTTAATTTTGTCGGTTATTTATTTTATATATACATATACAAGTATTTACTCAGTTTCCATATGTAATGGGATCCGAATCATTATGATTCACAGGATCCGAAGAGCGAAGAAGCAGGCATTACATGAATAAAACGTTAGTTACTCCCCACTTAGACCAGACTAGAGAGAGAGAGAGAGAGAGAGAGAGAGAGAGTGTGAGAGAGTTCGATTCATATAAATAGAGCAACAGCAAAACAGTTCAGCAGAGTTTTGCGACGGTATTACAACAGTACATCCAGTCAGCAGCCTATCTATTTACCTTCTTATTCTCAGCCAGTCTGTCTCTTTATTATTCTTCCGCTACCTAACTTCTATTTTACTAAAATACTTGCAGTTTGTGTGTTCTATTCATTATATTAGTGTTCAGCATATCAAGTAGTTTATTTCTCTAAAATCCATTCCGGTCCGGATCCCCGATGAGTATTTTGTACTGCCGAAAACCAACTGAGCTCATCCATAAGTGGATGAATGCTGTGAAGCTGTCCATGTCTGGAAGCCTGATAGACATTGCCAGAAGACACGCCAACAGCAGGCTCGGGACCAATGAAAGGAAGAGAGGCGCCTAATTTGGCAAACCTATCCACCTCATCATTCCCAAAAATTCTCATGTGACCTGCCATCCAGACTAGAAGCACATCTTTCAGAGAAGAAAGCTTTTTCAGTCTTTTAGAACATTCTAACACCAACCTGGAAGTGAAGACACATGAACTCAGCGCCTTCAGCGTAGCCTGGCTGTCCGAGCAGATACAAACACTTTTTAAGTTAGTGTTACCTATCCTCTCATCCAAAACACAAGAAAGAATAGCATAAACCTCAGTCCTGGAAGACCGTGGTTTCCCAAGAGATGTCCATTCACCAAGAGATGTGTACTAAATATTTAGTTGGGCGTGGCTTATATAGTAGTGGGGGGGATTACAGTTTAACACTAGGCTATTTGTTTGGATTTTAGCAAGGATATTCCTAACACTGGTGATGAACCTGGTGTGAAACACTCACCCAACTTTCTCTTACTAGAGTTCTCAAAGTTATAATTGACAAATTATTCAAAATCAAAAATTATTTAAATTAATCAAAAATTTGACACGAACGCAATACTTCCTTTCTTAC
>JAAEAF010011573.1:0-15761 GCA_011037195.1 Triatoma infestans | reverse complement strand
ATGGCGCGGGACCTAAGCCTATGTGGCTTTTATCCCCCCGATACCCCCCTATCCCCTTAATTAATCTCCCCCGGTAGCTTACCGGTTAGTCTACAGTATCCCAAGATATCCCTAAACTCCAGCTCGCGCAGGCAATCCTGCGAGAGTGATGCCCTCCCAAATACACGAAACCTAGTTCCAGCGAAACGGGGACACTGACCAAGGTAGTAGTACACCGTTTCCCTGACTCCGTCGTCGCAGTTCTGACAAATGGGACTGGACGTCCTCCCTATATTAAACAAGAGACTGGATACCCAAGTGTGTCCAGTCACTATCCCTATCAGGGTCCTCAGACCCGTCCTACTAAGGGACAGGAGATACTCCGAAGTTCCCTGTTTACTTGTCTTTATAAATCTTTTGGCTTGGAGGCACCCCTGCGTGTCCCCCCAGCGTTTCTCCAAAACTTTCGTCTCCCAAAGTCTAATCTGTTTGTCACGAAACGTCTTTGTGACAGCCAGGGCTGGTTGAGGACCCAGAATGGTTGAGATGATCCCTCCCTGGCCAACTGATCTGCCCTCTCATTTCCCTCTATTCCCGCGTGTCCGGGTATCCAATAGAGGCGCACCGTACCCCTCCGAGCTAAAGCATTGAGCTTTCTCCGACATTCTCCCACTAATTTCGAACTCCACCAAGGCTTACTCAAAGCCCTTAGTTGGCGGCCGGCGGCGTACTACTTACTTAGAAATAGGAGTTCATGTGTCTTCACTCAAGGTTGGTGTTAGAAATGTTCTAAAAGGACGGAAGAGCTGTCTTCTCTGAAGGATAGTGCTTTAGGTCTGGGCGTATGGACACATGGAAATTTTTGGGAATGAGGTGGATAGGTTTTGCAAAATTAGGAGCCTCTCTTCTTTCATGGGGCCCCCAGCCTGCTTGTTAGCGTGTCTTCGGGCATATGTCTGTCAGGCTTCCAGACCTGGACAGCTTCACAGTATTCATCCTTATGGATGAGCTCAGTTGGTTTCCGGCAGTCCAAAATGCTCATCGGGGGTCCGGACAAGGCCATTAGTGAGACGTTGCTGTGTTTTTCACGGTGCGCTCTCAGGCATCTAGTTGGATCTCTTACTGGACATTGTGGTTTAAGAAGACAACTGTACATAATGGGGCTCACACCAGATACATTTTATAGAGTCTGTGACACAGAGGAGGAGACACCCATCCATGTTATGACTGATTGCTTGGGTTGTGAGGAAATTAGGTTCAGGATCTTTGGTCGGAATAGGATGTCTGTGGATGAGCTTAGGCTATTTCCGCTTATGGTATTGTCCGATTTATTCTGACAGCGGTAAATCTTAGATGGATTATATCCGGGTCTGGATTTTTGTTATAGACCCGGCTTGTTGTTGTTTTTCTTGGGGTAGCTCTATGACCCAGTGAGGCTTTGGATAGCGTAGGGTTTACTTCCCCACAGACAAATAATAATAATAACACTTAGAAATAGAGACATAAGTTTTAAAGTTAAGTTATCACTTTTAATAGATTTTTCCAAAACATTGCTCACGTATTTTATATAGAAGACATTTACTGCCATAAAAGGGAATTTAGTTGGCACACGCGAAATACATGTTTTGAGCTAGTTCACTGCGCAAAAAGTGTTTTTTTGGTGAATGGTTGGTATCTGGATACCATAAAAATAAAAAGTCAAAAGAATCTGAAGCTCAGGTATTTCATTTAGATGGTACCAGGGTTTTGGTTAAAATCGCCCCACCGGAAGAATCATTTTATTCAGTTTTGTTTTTTGCAATTTTCATGAAAACTGCCCCAAGAATTTTCTTTAAACTTGAATAGAGCTACAACTTTTGTTTTGAAACTACCATAAACCAGTCTATACTCATAACTTTTCTACCAAACGCGCCTCCCATTATTTTGGTATATGTGCAAGACATAAATATTTAAGTAGGTATTTATTACTAGATCCGCTTTTTTTCTAATGAATTGCCAAGAATGAACAAAGAAATCTTTGTAACACTCAAGATTGTTTCTATTTCTGCAATAATTACAAATCTAATAGGCAAATTATTTTTAAAATTGCAATGTTTAAAACTGCATCGTTTAGTTATGTCTTGAATTACAAATAAATAAAAGTGGGGAGATTGTTGGAGTGGGGAGAAATGTTTGTTGACTTGAATGTGATGTGTGTATGACCTCTCTCTCTCTGTCTCAACAACACTTTAGCAAATTATGTAATGGAAGTTTAAATTTAATCCTAACTCACAAATACCTCAGAATCACCGTAAAGTTATAAAAGAGAAAATTATAAAAACCTGCAAACCTATTCTGCAAAATTGCCCTATTGGTTGCCCGATTTTCATTAAATTTGGAATTCTAGCAATTGTAATGTTTATGACGGGTTGGTCGGAAGAGAAAATACTTTGGTTAAGTGAATTTTAGACTTACTGAACAATGTTTACAATTACGTGCAAAGAGACACTGTAATATTATTTAGAGTTAAAGTATGGTAGCGTGCGAAGAGAGTGACAGACTGACTGGCAGAGCGAAAGTATGTTCTGTATGTTGTCGGTTTGACGGTATAGATGTAATAGGATCCAAACAGAGGATCCATGGTAGAGAAAGAGAGACAAAAATGCCAGGACCATTCTCTCGGACTAGAGTGGGAGAAACTGCATAAATACAACAGAGTTCACTCGCCAGTCACAACGTGTCATTTACATTACCCTTTACCACTGTACATGCTCTACCAATTTAGTGTAATGTCCATGCAGTCGGTGTCACTTCTAACATTATACAGTGTTCAGCCATATCTAGTTTGTTCATTCAAACCAAAACATTTCTTTCCTTCATCATACCCATTTTAATAGAAATAATGATCTATTTCTTAGCATTACTGGCTCTTATATACAGGTGGCTGCAACTAACCCTCTCTCACCTCTCTTTCTCCTGAACTTTTCCTTCCAATTCCACTTAATTTGATTAATTTATAAAAATTTTTTGGTTTACTTACATAAAAAATAAAAACTATTAAATAATCTTTAAAACATTCAAAACTTGAAAACTTATATATAATTTTGTAAATAAAAAGTTGAGAACACCTCAACACAGAGAATAGTGAACAAACAAACCATAGTGAACAGCGGGCAGGTATATTTATAACGGGACTAGTGGAGAAAGGGATCTATTTGGAAAAACAAGGTCAGGGATTAGGAAATCAGGTTGTGATAAATTGAAGAGAGACCGTTGAAATTTATCACAACCTGATTTCCTAATCCCTGACCTTGTTTTTCCAAATAGACCCCTTTCTCCACTAGTCCCGTTATAAATATACCTGCCCGCTGTTCACTATGGTTTATTTGTTCACTATTCTCTGTGTTGTTGAAGGTGTTCTCAACTTTTTATTTACAAAATTATATATAAGTTTTCAAGTTTTGATATGTTTTAAAGATTATTTAATAGTTTTTTTATTTTTTTTTATGTAAGTAAACCAAAAAATTTTTATAAATTAATCCTGATTTATTTTTTATTACTTTCTGTTTTGTTTTTGATTTTGGACTTTCAAAAAGAACCTATTGTATTTATATATGTTGTGGCCTTGAAAAAGACAATATATTTGTCGAAACGTTGGCAAAAATTTAAGTTTTTTTTATTTTTTTCAAAAAAAGACCGAAACTCACGATCCTTTTCCTTCATACAAGCAACGGTCGGGAAGAGTCTTCCAGAATAAATAATATTTACTATCCATTTTTAAATTTAATGTATATATTCATTTTTTCCCATATAATTTTTAATATTAAATTTCCCATTTTGCTCACCATATATTATTTTATATACAGTCTTCACAATATTTTTCACTCAATTTATATTTGTAATTTTTGCTGTTTTCTATTAAACAGAGCCCAGAGTTGGGGTATCTCAACTCAGTGTATTTTTTTTTGCTGTATTTACTGTACACCACCATTAAAGAAAATTACAGTTTTATTGACTTTTCTTAAAAAAAAAAAAATGAATAGTGCGTTAATTATATCTAACAGAAAAAGACTTACTATTTTCCTTAATATTGGTAGGCTATTCTTAATAATTAAACTAGAACTTCGTCAAAGTATTACTGTAGAAGATCTATAAACTAATTATTAGAAAGCTATCTTTTAATAGTTTTGTTTATCTTATATTTGGCAAAATTGACTTTGCTAAAAATAACTTCTTTATCCCCATTTTCCTAATTAGTAGATAAATTTTTTACTAAAGAAGTTTTTAGTGAATGAATAAAACGATTAAGAGTTTTCTTTACTTGAAAAAATATTTCCACATTAACTTGTAGATGATCGCATCCGCAATTTAGCGCAGGTTAAGAAAACGAAAAACACTTATAAGTGATAACCTGAATTTGCAGATATGATTACCTTTTTATTGAATGGATCCCTTGTATTCTCTGAACTTAAATAGTGCATGAACATTTAAGCATACTCGCATTGTCTAAAATTCACCCGACTCAAAAATAAAAAAACATAAAATTTAAATATATTATAGTATTTTTCGTATTAATTTAAACAAGAAAACTATTGTTTTCAAAATATTTGGTTAATGTCAGAGATAATGAAGTAAAATACTATGTCTATAACACTTAGCCACAAATTTAATAAACTGTATTAACACTTGCCGAACTTTAAGATGAGAAATGATTGAGATAAGTCTTGCAAGTTCTATATAAGATAACATACACAAACATATCTTTAATATTGAGAAAACTTTTATAACTAGTAAACTGAAAGTTATCTTAAACAGAAGTAGCTTATACTTACCGTTTAATTAATCTAATAAATCTTAAAATGTTTATAAAATTAATAATTATATTTTTAAATTATTTGTTTAATTATTCCGGGGACTTTTTTTATTTTTATTTCCCACGTGGAGAAATAAATCGACTGTAACTCGATCGATTTCCATAGTTTGTCATTTTACATAGTAAAGTAACGACAAAGTCGTCTTCAAAAGAAACAAATTAAATAGGAATCCATTCTTACAGTTCTTAGGTTAATGCTTTACTATTGTTTACCTATATTTGTATGTTTTTAAATGGAAGGCGCAATAATTTATAATAGATTTATATTTTAAAATAATCAGTTTTAAAAGGGAATTTGTACGTTGACTGGAAAGGGTCAAAACCCACTTACACGACACCGTTATAAGAGAGGTCGAAGAACTCGGTCACTCTTTGTCTTTTAACCCCTTCTAGAAATCAAATATAAAAGACAGATTTTAACTATCAAGGGAATCATTATTTAAGAGTATTATTTCAGCATTCATTCGAGACAGAACATCATTGCCGCTTATAACTGCTAAAACATTTGAGTTTAAATCAATCTAGCTAAATATGTGATTGCAAGAGTTACTGTATATTTATAAGTTTAATTCATTATTTCAATTAACAAACAGTTACTATTTGTTAAGTTACTAAATTAATATATAGGTTAATTATTTATTCAAAACTGTTGGTTCTTATTTTCAATTTCTTAAAGATATCTTCTCTTTAAAACATATACACATATAAGCCCTCATGCTACAACATACATACAAACAACAAATCTCACCAAACACTCTTTGAGAATGCATGCGTTCTGTGCTTTCATTGGGGCCAAGTTTTAGGCCTAAATTCTGCTATTTAAATGCCAAATAGAGTGTGGCATTATTTATCTGTTTAGACTATACAGTATAAGCTCCGTATAATGGAGTTGATGAGGAGAGAAATTGGGATTGATTAATTAGACGAGATATGAAGACACTGTTATAATATGCTATAAGCTTACACAAACTGCACTGGACTTGTAATGATTTTTATGAATAAAAGGTGGGAGTAGAGATATGACACGATGCGGTGTATATGGTTGAATCATAGATCAATATATATATATCTCACTGGCTTATATACAGGTTCTCCCTACTCTAGCCTGCTTAGGTCAGGGAGTACCAGAGAGAGTCTGTTTTCTCTCGGTTGGGCTTGTGTTCTTTCTCTTGCCGTTACACTCCGTTAACATTGTATAGTTATCTAGGACAATTTATTAGATTAGGAATTTACTTTCAAGATTAACTTGAAAACGCTTACAACATAAAAGTTTTTTATTTTGTATTTCATTTTATTATAAGTAATGAATGAAGATAATACATTTAATCACAAGTGAGAGACAGTAAAACAGACATTACTGTTTCCTAACAAGAACGTTTTGTAATAATATTATTCAATTCTAACTGATACGCAAAAACAAGAACGTATAAAAAACAAAAATCCAGAGCCTTCACAACTAGCTAACGGAATTGAGGTTATATCAAAAAGGACAGATTATAGAGGGAGGGAGGGAAGATTGCAATAAAAAGTAGATTCTCAGTCTTTGCATCATTTCATACTTTTTTTAGGTCCATATAAACAAGAAACAATTTATTGCGATTGCAGAAAAAAAAATTTAATATATCACGTGTGATAAAAGTATCTTAACACTCTCGTTCAGTTGTCACACGTCCCACGCGCTCGCGTGGACAATGCCTGAATTCCGGTTTAAATAAAAAAAAAATAAATAAACATTATTTATCCACTGTTTGATAAATAGCTTATTTTTAGATTATAGAATTTCTATTTTAATTACCACAAAATGTTAGAAACATTGATTTTTTAGAAAATAAGTTAACAGGGTCACATTTAGCCCGCGGGCCGCCAGTTTGAGACCCCCAGATTTACAGGGTACTCTGATGTTGTTACATTCCATTTGTTTATTATATATAACTTTTAAAATACCAATCGGATAAGCGAAGTTGTTTTAATTCAAATTATACATTTTAACGATTGATTTGATAATTAGAAAAAAACTTTTTTTTTTTTTTTTTAATGTTGTTATTTGTTGTAAAACAAAAGACAAAAAAAGTTAATAAAACGAAAGTTTAGATAACAAAAAAAATAAAAATAAAATAAATTAAAAAAAAAAAAAGCAACTAACATGAGTGAGTGTATATTTAATTAAATTATAGAATAAAATGTTGGTTAAAAGGAAAGTTATTTTTTGTAAAGCTTCTAATGGATTAAAACTTTTAGGTTAAACTTATCTTTGAAGTTTAAACTTTTAATCTTTCTAAATTATTTCTTAAAAAAAATAACATACTGATAAATACGAGTATAAAGTAAAGGAGAGTACTAATAAAGTTTTTTTTTTGATCCTATGGAGCGCTTTACATCACTTATAATTTACTTTATTATATTACAACGTAAAATATTATCTTGGGAGATTTTTGGAAACTGGAAACCAGGAAATAAGGAGAAAAATCACAAAAAACTGGAAACTAACTTGTACTGCACTATAATTAAATGTTAAAGTTACACTTAGAGGGTAGACTGTAGCATGGAAAGCGATGATATAGGTTGATAATGTGAACTGGTAGTCTGGTGATAGATTGATTACTACAACTTGTAGATGAGATTTTCTTAAACGGGGAAATGTCTTAAGTGGGGGAGATTTGTTCCCCAAAACACATGACTTGCCTAGTACAGTAGCGACTGTGACGTATCTTGTTATCTATCTTGAACTGGAAGGGGCGAAGCGTTTGGCAATATTATCACAAGCTTTACCCAAACAATCCCCTGCACAGGATTTCCTGCATAAGACGATCAACCGACTATGAGAGTTGAAATAATCAATCTCGAGTTTTCCAGTTTACATCATCAGTCTATATCATCTCCCGATGGCACACTCAACTCTCTAAGCTGAGTGAGAAATCTACATCTCTTTATTTGATCTTCTTAAAATTCAGAAGATATGTAATATTATAAGTTAATATTTATTTATAGTATGGTACAGATTAGTTTCTAGTTTATAATTTATAACTCTATTCCAGTTTATATCTACAAATTATAGTTTTTAGTTTATAATTCTCTTTATTTTCTACTTCCTATCTAACAAATATCCCACTACCGTCAGTGATATTTTCCGTGATTGCCTGCTTCTTTTTGTGGTCATCGACCGGTTTCGGGCATTCGCCCATCACCAGGATGCTTTTTGTCAAAACAGTGTGTGATAACATAGACTTGCATAGAGCAAATTTAATTGATATCAACAGAGGTTCAAGAGTGTATCAACTAAATTTACTCTGAGCATGTGTATGTTATCACACAGTTTTGACAAAAACATTCTGATGATGGACGAACGCCTAAAACCGGTTGATGACCACAAAAAGAAGAAAGTTATAATGGAAAATATAATATGTATATATATATATTTATATATGCTTTCTAGCTCTGCGGAACCACTACAACATCCCACTACCGTTATGTCAAAATTGTTAGAAACTATTAAATCTTAAAGTATTTTTTTTAAATAACTCAGATTTTAACATTGAACCTCCTGACCAGAAAAATGTTTATGCTAACGATTAACTAAAGGAATTTCTTCCTAAGAATAATACAATGTCGATGTCGCAAAATATCACACAGTAGATCCACTTTTATAGGAAATTTTGCAACAAGGTTCAAAAATGCTTTCTTTTTCTTAATCTTTCTTTGCAGAACTTGTAAAATTTAGCGCCGAAATACCTCTAAGTAGATAGATAGATTGTTATAGCCGATTAATGCACTGCGCCCTGAAAGATCTATTATGCCCCCCCCCCCGGAGCCTTCTCAGTGAATTTACCGGCGTCCGAGCAATGTTCCCTAGCTACAGGCAACACTGCCCATCACCGGACAGTCAGCTGTAGAGGCTTCTACGAAGAGAAATCTAAAGACAGCATGCTGGATTCGAAACTGGGACCTCCGCGTTGCTAGTCCAGCGCTCCCACTGAGCTAATCCCTTCCTTCTCCCTTGGTTTACGCCATTTAACTAGGATCGGAGACGGAGTGCGTGGAGTACTGAGCTGTGGTAACCCATGGGGGTTTACTTCTATACTATACTACATGCATTACTTCTCAAGTAACTGCGTGCGACAGTTATCCCTTGCGTAAAGAGTAAAGAAATCGCTTTTGTTTGAATAAATCTCTGAAGGTGAACATTCTCTGTGGCGTAATGACAATTTCGCTCCTAAATGATAGATTCATCGATCAGATTAGTTTTGGAATTCTAATAACTTTGGAATGAGCATATAATTTTTTCGTGAAAAAGCTTCTTTTATAGGTTAAATTGAAATTGAAGTCAGTGTTTAGATTTGGGAAATTCATTTAAAAGCAAAATTTGTTAATAGAAAATAGATTTATATTATTAGTTTGCGATAGAACGCAAATTTTATAGTAATTGACTGTGAAGAGATTATATTCAGGGATACAAAAATTGAGAATTGGAGAAGACTGAGTAGATAATGCAGAATAAAAAGAAAAAATAGTTGACATGATCCAGGGAAGGGAGAGGGTTATTTTGAAGATGTAAACCACCAAGGGGATAAGTAGTAATTTTATTTCTATAATCACGTTAGCATGCCCAGCACGAGCTTCTTGGATAACAATATAGAATGGGCAACTTAACCAGCTCAACATTTTTCAAGATGAACTTTAATTTGAATGAATATGGTGGCTTCTCTATACTTATATTGGGAAGATAAGTATCAAAGTATCACCTTATTTACACCTAGTAGGGGCTAGTCAAGTATTTTTTTCATTTCTTCAACCTCCATTGTAAAAGCAGCCCTATCTGAGAATATTTATCTTGCACTTTGTATGCAGAGTAGTTATTATTTTTTTGTTTATTTCCCATTACATTTTAATACCTCATTCATTTTTGAACTATATCTTACTTTACTGTTATTTCACCTACTTATTCTCAATTGTTGACCTCATATGGGTTAAAAAAAAAAAAAATTAATAATGCCTTCTTTGCATTATCTACTTGATTTTTAATTCAAAATTTTGTTCTAAGATTTTTGGTAGCAATCATTTTTTTGGCTATTTGCTGTAAAATATTTTATTTTAGGTTTGCAATACTTTTAACAAATATTCTCACACATCCTTATAAATGAATTAATTCTGATATTAATTCAAACCTATACATTCACGCCAATAAATACGTTCACCTCAATAAATACTCATAAAGTGCTACAATTTCTACAAGATATTAACTTAATGGTAATTTTAATGGACACTAGGCTGAAAATATCTGTTAGAAACGAATAAATTGTTGTATATAGGTTTCTCTTTTGATTTAGTCTATAGGTAGAATTAATTTATTGTGTTGGCTTAGGCTTAGGCTGTGAGGATGGTTGCAAGTGCGGGTAGCGGGGGGCTAATGTTGTGATAGGAATGGCCACGTTCTTCTCTACAGGACTCCTTTCCTGTACTTTTAATGTACATAATCGGGAGCCTATTATAGTGTACATGTATAATTTTTATCTTTTGCATAAACATATTATTATTATTATTAATAATCGGGTGCCACTATCTTCTGGAGGGGTGGGTCTATGTCGGGATTGGCATTCCGGCAAGGTATGAATGATACAAAAGAATGTGGCGTAAATATTATAAACATGTTACTTTAGGTTCAGTTCTGTTTAGGACTCCACCCGAAATTAAGTTTAATGCGTATATGCGTAGTGTGGCTGTTGTAATGGATGCTAGAAATATAAAAATATATTTAATTTGAAATAATCAAAATTATGAAGAAAAATGAAACATTCGCTTGCAAAGGGACTATTCAGGTAGAAGACCACCACTGTCTTTTAGAGTTCATGAGCCTTGTTAGCATTATCTACCGTTCCCCTCACAGGGAAAGATTTGAACGAACAATTAGAAGACATTCCTTCAAGAACAGTCTGAGCTAGACATTCTACGAGTAGACATCAGTGCCACTTCAAGTTAATAAATAAGAGTTTAGTTTTTATTCTAGATAAATAATTGATTTTATAAACATAACAGTTGTGAGATTATAAAAGTACCATTCACTTAGAGAATAATATATTTATTTCAAAACAGTGGTGATCTTTTACTTATTTCTAATTCTTCTCTCTCCTTCTCAAACATACACACAAGCTCTTTACAAAACCGCTCAAGCCACTACATGCTACCACTACACTACAACACATCACACCAATAACATTTCACTGTCCATTTGTAATGTGTGTATGTAATTATTTGCTTGAAAGTATTTATTAGTCTCAGCGCATTTAAGTATGTAAGTATTTATTGATATGATTGTCCGCTACGAATGCGTGACAATAAATGTAAATTTGAGAGAAGTGTACACATTAGATTTACTTTAGGCTAAGATCCGTGAGGAGTGCGAGGAATATCAAGTACTCTATCCTAAATACTCAGAAATACTATAGGTACTGTTCTATATTCGTTAGGCCAGTTATACATTAGGTTTTCACGTTAGGTAATTTGTTTATCTCTGTGATGGATGCCAAAAATATATTTTCAAATATATTTTATTTGAAATAGATCAAGAAAAATCTAACATTCGCTGGCAAAAAGGGTACACACAGGTAGAAGACTACAGTTACAGAAAGAGATCAAAGGACCTGGTTAGCTTTGGCCTTCACAGAACTTTGGTAGCTTTGTCTTTTCACCCCTTCTCACAGGGGAAGATTTGTACTAACAAGAGAAAGCATTCTTTCAAGACAGTCTGTATTAGACATTCAATCAGAACACTTGTCTTTCACTCTCTTAGCATCAGTGCCAGTTATGAGTTAAAACATAAGAGTTTATTCTAGCTAGTTTCAGTATGATAATAAGCATATTATTGTGTTATTGAAAAGTATTCAAATTTCTTTAAATATAAACATATATACTCACAAGCCCTTTACAAAACCGCTCACGCCGTAAACTACAACTACACGAACAACACACCATCACCAGCTACATTTCAACTCAATCAGTATAGTATCCACCAGATGTAAGGTAAAAGGTGTGAAGAACCCTTAGATGCTGTGCACATTTTCAAATAACACACACAAAATATGCATAAAGGAATCTAATTGTGTGAAGTATCTTTTTATTCTATTGTTATTTATAACAGTAATTTTATTATTGTTTTTCTTATTTTAATAAATACACTAGCCCCCCCCATTATTTAAATCTACATAGATTCAGATACCTCAATGAAAATATGAGGTAAAAATAAAAAAAAAAGAATAAAAAGTTTTAAATCAATTTATTTATTTAAGCATTTAATTTATGGCAATATTATCGTAAAGAAAAGTAAACTTCTTTTTCTATAAGATTTGTATAAATACAAATCTAGCACTAAATAAATTTTGTAATAAATAACAAGCAATAGAAAGTGAAGAGCGGAATAATTGGTGATTGTTAGCATAGCTGCCTTTATAGTGGTTCAATTTATTTAGTACATTAAGGGAGGAAAGATAAAAAAAGAATTGTTTTGTAAAAAAAAAAAAAAAAAAAAGCTCCTAAACGAACTCACATACAAATAAAAAGAAAAAAAAATGGCAGAAAATAAGAGAAAGTAAAGTATGAAAGAAGAGCGAGCAGCAGCAGAAGAAAAGTGGCGTGATGAGTAATGGACGAGTCACATGAAACCTTGGAAGTTTTTATAGTAGGAGCTTGGCCGTAGCTTGGCGATAGTAAGTGGGACGGTCATGGTGTGTGTGTGTAAGAGAGAATCACAACTGGCCGACGACAATACTCTCCTCCCTCCCACCCACCAGTCATTTTGTATTTATTTCAACAACACTAACAATACAATGATATGAAACAACCATTTCTATGTTATTCAATACTATATGTTTTGTGTTTAGTGTGTGAGTATATGTAGAAAATATAGTGTATGAACTGAAATATGTAATGATATATATAAATATGGTCGCGTGATTTTCTCCACCAGCGGCCACAACAATACTGTCCCCTTGCTGATAGAAGAAATGATTTGAAGCTGTGTTAAAACTGTACTTCACTATTCTAGAAAGTATAATTACTATTTTTTACTTTTAGAAGAAGAATTATTTGTTACTTAATAAATTATTATTTGTTTAATTCCACTGTAATTTAAAATATTACATAGTTAAAGGAGATTTATGATTTTAAAATGATAATAATATACTAGATTATTCCAAGACTAGATTATAATAAATTCATTCAATAGAAAACCAAAAAAAATAATTTGTAATATCTGGTATTTTGTGTCCGTCGTAGCATGCGTATTTATTTTCTTCCTGACCGGTTTCGGATTTTCATCCATCGTCAGAAAGCAAATTCATCAAGTTCGTGTAGAGAGTGTTCACTTCAACGTAATGTTTCTATTACACTCACACTTGTTGGTATGTTGATTGTACACAATTCACAACAATTGTTCTCTTAATTAAGTTTTCACTGGAAATTTCACGTTTTAAGGACTAGGACTTTGTAAGAAAATATGTTTTCAAAATGAATGATTGCAGAAAGTTCAAAATTGATAATCTTTTTAGTTATTATTAGTGAATCTAACGAAACTAATTCATGCAGAGTATAAAGTGTATTGTTAATTATCAGTTTATCATCCCTCATAATGCTTTAAATTGCATACTTCGTGCCTTGAACAATAGTGAATTTGCTCTGATGATGGATGAAAATCCGAAACCGGTCAGGAAGAACATAAATATGCATGCTACGACGGATAAAATACCGGATGTTATCCAGTATTGCGGATCCATCCACATATTCAAGAATAATTGGTAATGTTTTTTTTTCTGGTTTTTCTGTTGGACTTTTCTTCCAACTTCTGACCAAATTTTTAGGTGTAGAGTGAGTAGTATTTCAATTAAGTATTACTCATACAGAATATAAATTATATGCTAAATGTATAAACACGACCATATTAAATTTTAAAATATAATGCCTCCCAGTTATTAATTTTTATTGATATTCTTGTACCCTAAATTTCCAATACAAGTGGTGCATTTATAAGATTTTTCTATCTGTCAGTCCCGTTATTCTAATTTAACGCAAAACAGCTGAACATTGTTTTTTTTGAAGTTATTATATTTAGTTATTTATTAATCCTTTATATTTAGATCTGAATATGTTGCACACAAAATTTTGTCACGATAACAATGTTATCTTTTCTTTTGAAAATTTAATTTCCTTATTCCATTTTACTGGACAGTGAAAAAAAGAATTCTAATGAACTTCTACGTATTTTAGTTTAAAATGTCAAACAAGTTCTTCATCAATTTGTACTGTGTAATGTGACTGCATCTGAGTTGTCAAATTAAAAGTAATTAACTACGCCACAACTTCCCAGCATATTGTAGAAATTTTTTTGGAATTCACTATCAATCTTCAACGAATAAGCATGTTAGCAAGTAAACAAGCGAACTGGCAAGATCAAGAGAAGACGCAAGTATTCTAACCAGCTAAACCATCAAGAAGTTACCGCTCGCCAACGCTATTACACAGCTCGACTTGTCACGACGATGAATGCTTTATTTACACTGCTCTCTAGTAAAAGACAAAATATGATTTGTGAATACAGTGCTTTTCTTTTCATTTGTATATTACCAGCCTCTGCGATTGATTATTCACTTGCCAGATCCGTATTACGATGATTGGAGCCAAAGTCCACAATTATAATGAGCAAGCTCTTCAACAAAGCTCACACAGCAGTAATCTAGTCGAATAATTTTTTTTTTTTTGCATCTATTTGAACGCGGATGTCCATCCAGTAATCTTAAGACTTATTGTCTTCAGTCAATCAGAGATCTTAAAGACTAACTTATGAGAAATGCAAAAAAAAACAAACTTAAAAATTCGGTTAATAGATTTTTTCCAGAAACCTTCATGTCAAGTGCGATATTGTACCTAAACGGAATACCAAGTTCGAGCTTGCTTGTAATTTTTCATTTTTGAGATATTTTGTTCACACACACAAAGACTATTTCCTGAAAACAATTTTTTACTTTCTCTTACTCCTAGAAAGAGGAAGTAGTGTAATCGTATCAAATTTTCGATATCGAGTTTTCACCGGAAATATCCGGTTTTGAGTTCTTCTGAGTCCAAAAAAGTAGTTTTTAGAATATGGTCTTGTGTGTGTATGTATAGTAAAGCTGAAAAACGAAAAACCATAGAAAGTTGAAACTTGATATTCCGTTTAGGTATCACTATGGGATCTGACAGTACGTTATCTGTCAAAATTCCTCAACCGGAAGTACCACTTTACTAGTTTTTTTTTGTTTGTTTACTTTTTGCGATTTTCTCAAAAATGGCTCCGACGATTTTTTTCAAATTTGGTATATCAATGTACTACAACTTTTATTTGAAACCTTTCTCCGGGAAAATTCATTTAAGGGTGCTTTTAGGGGTTAGGTTTTCATCTAAAGTGCTATTTCAATTTATTATACAATTCTCTCATCTAAGTAATGTTAATTAGAATTAAATTTATTGTTGAAATTCCGAGTTTGAAAAAAATCGGATGACTTTCGGGAAGAACGTCTACTTTACCACTTTACTAAATGAGTTTTTTTTTTTCACTTTTTCGCGATTTTCTAAAAAAATAGCTCCATAATTTTCTTGAAACGTCTTATATAAACTACACATACAATGATTTACAACTTTTTATTCAAAACATTTCTCTGGGAAAATTCATTTAAGGGCACATTTAGGGGGAGAGGTGGGGTTATGTTTTTCTCTAAAGTGCTATCGTAGTTGATTATACAATTCTATCATCCATACAAAATTAATTAGAAATAAATAGATGGCCAAAATTCAGAGTTTCAAGAAAATTAGTAAACCGGAAGTGCGCTTTTACTGAACAGTTTTTTTTTTTTCAGTTTTCGACGAATTTCATTAAATTTGGTACACTAACTATAAAATTTGTCAATTA
>JAAEAF010011572.1:0-12526 GCA_011037195.1 Triatoma infestans | reverse complement strand
GGATTGAGGAAGAAGTTACCTAGTGTTCGCACTCACAAGGAATTGTAGGTTACAGCTGAATTGAGTTCACGCTTTTTCTATTCAATATAGAGTCCCGAACTGAAGAAATTCTTAGTAGTGGCGTATAAAATTGTAGTAAGGTTAAATAGTATATTGACAGACCAGTTTAACACGAGCAATGTTGTAGAGAACTTAGAGTATAGGCCTTCACAGTACTTCAGTCAACTTCAGGAAAAGTACAATAATGGCGATACACACCTCTCCTTAAAAAAACATGTGCACGACAGGAAATGCAACGCAGTGTTGCCCTGGTAACTGGTAAAGTGCACAAAATTCCCATGGACAATAAGGCGCTAACAAGAGTTAACTCTCTACTAGTACCCAAACAAAAAAAGGTACAAGTTAAAATGCAAATAATCAGTTATTTATTTCACCCGAAATTGGTGGGCTGTAATTTACCCACAAAAATAAATATGTAAAATATTTGCTATAACCTGAGTTGCGTTATGCGTTACCTAAAATTCACTATAGAAACAAGAAAAACGTAACAGAATATAAACATGGAAGTAGGAAAGAACAGACGTGGTGCCAGGACACCAGATCACATGGAGCATAGTCATTAGCGCCCTTCACTTTGTTTTCGTTTTGGTACCGGTTTTTAGTAAATTTATTCTTTTTAATTGGATTTGACTGTTTATTTTTAGACACACTACAGTTCACTAATGGCTAAGCCGTATGACGCATATAGGTAGAGATACATTTGGACCACATTAGATTTTAATGGATTTATAAAGATCAAAGTTTTGACCATATTTGATGTTGATCATAATAACTTAAATATTCAAATGTTTTTTCTAGTAAATCAATGAAATATATAATAAATTATAAATGCTGTCGTATGTCGAGATAATTCATGTAGTGAGTTAGTTCAAGCTTAAAGCATCAAAGTAAACATTACATTTTATAATATATAAATAGTCTGTATCAATAGAGATGTACCTGCTATACATCTATTTATTTATACATACATCTATCAGGCTGTGGTCTCATTAGTTATATACAAAAACGATATATTTCAATTGATATTCAAACATAGATACACAACATTTCACTCCGTTAAACAGCAGATAAACATGACATAAATCACTCTGATAAAGAGGCAGGTCCCTTTAAAAAAAACGAGTAATAGCGACGAACAGAGATGATTGATAAATAAAATAATAAGTATTTGAATAAAAATCTTTTTGCAAATTGAGTTTCCAAGAAAACATTTTTAAAGAAATGTTCACGCTAACTCATTATTTTTCGACAATTTTCTCAATTTTAATTTTTAGTATATTTCAAAACAATTTCCAAAAAGTTAGAATTTGTTTTTGTACATCTAAAAATGTTCTTTCATTGGAGATAATTTCACAAGATTTCAGAAACTAGAATTCAAGCGTATCATAACGCCAATTTGTTTGGCATCTAATGAAGAAATTATCAAGAGAAATATTACAACAAAAACATCAAAGAATCTCTTCAATTTTCCCCATTCTCTCTGCGACTAAACCAAATTCAATTTTGAAGGAAAATTTAGAGAGAAAATTAGCATCAGTTGACGACTTTATTTAGATTTAACAATGGTTCTTATTATTACATTGACGACAGCATAAAAATATAGTTAGTCAAATTCATTCAAGTATCTGTTTACAGTATCAAACGTATTTTCATATTGTAGGAGTATTGTAAACAGGAATAAGCTGTGAAAGATAATGTAAAAAAAGCAAATTCCATGGCACCTTGTGAAAGTGATTAGGAGTAAACTAATTTTTGTGGTCAGCAACCACAAGCAAAAGACCTATTCTGACAGCAAGGGGAGCATGAAAGGTTGACTTCATCTCCCACATTATTTAACCGGTACTTGGACGATGTTATACATTATTGATTTTGTAATAGGATCCGAAGAGAGGGATCCAAAGCAGAGAGAGAGAAACAGTATCAAATCATCCTCTACAGTATCAAATCTGAATTATGACTTTATCTGCAATGTTCAAGACATGAATATCATTTCATCTGTAGACTACTAGGTTTCGGTTGCGCATAGTGAGGATCGCAGCCGCACTATCAGCTCCAATACATAATCTAAGCATGCCTTTTTTTTCTTCTCTTGTGCATAAACCAGCTATTCTAGCGTCTTCCTCTTTTTTGCCTTCCAACAGATAACCACTTTTTGGCCTTTTTTTTGGAAGGCGCGCATCATTCATACGAAAGATGTGTCCGTACTGTAATAAACTCCTCTTGTTAATCCTACATTATTTTCATTTCTTCTGCTTAAACAGGAAGTAATGGCTTTCCAAGGCACCTATTCAGTGTGAAGAAAGATAGTAATGAACGATAGGGTGGTCGAACAAGTAATGCAAATTTATAATAATTTTAAACTTTAAAGAAAGAATAAGAGAAGAAGTATAAAACAAAAGTTTGCTTGCTTTAAAATAGTAATAGTAAACTGAAAGTACTTTATATTCGTAAGTACAATAATATATAATATACAACTCAGGCAAATGTTTTTGTTACTAGTAATATACTGACATTTGTACAGACAACTGTCCTACACAGATGATTTGTGCTTCAAAGAACAAATTCAAAAAAAATAAACATGACAAGGCTTTGGTGGTACATATTTATACAGAAAATGAGAAGAGTAAAAAATAGAAAAGAATATGTTGAGATATATGTCATAGGGAACTGAGCCAGAAACTGCTAACAGAAAATAAATTTCCACATATCTACAAACACTTGATACAAAAGTCTGCGATGGCTTTTCTCTTTTCTTCGCCCGTTTCCATTCTTGTCTATTGCAAAGTCTATTCCAAAAAAAAATTTCTTTCCTTTTAGAAAATGAAAACCTTAGATTATCCACATTGTTCTATACTATATAATTATAAAACTATTATCTGAATTAACAATAAACAATTCATTACACTAATTGGTGAGATTTATATATGGCCAAAGGAAATCAAGAATAGAACTTTATTGTTGAAAGTGACGGTTGGATGAACGGAAATATGATGGGTGCTGAGCCAGTTGGAAGGGTACAAAGTCATATGAGTGTTTCACGCCAGATTTGTTTTTAAATATATATTGAAATGTGATTGGTGATGTTGTGTGTTTGTGAGCTGGTGGCTTGTGGAGTGAGCGTTTTAGTAAAAGGGCTTGTAAGTATAGTTTAAGACAGTGAAGTATTAGAAAATAATCAAGAAATCACCATTATTTTTGCAATAAATATATTCTCTAAGCGAATTTAAATAGCTTTATAATATCCCTGCGATTATGTATAAATCAATTATTTATCTAGATTAAATGCTAAACTCTTAGGTTTTAACTTGTAAGTATACTGAAATTAATTGGAATTAATTCTTATGTTATATAACTTAAACTGGCACAATTTTGATGTGTTCTCCTTGATGTCTACAACAAAAACTGTCTTGAGGGAATGTCTTCTAATTGTTCGTTCAATTCCTCCCCTGTGAGAAGAACGAGGGTTAGAACAATGCTATCAAGGTTCACAAACTCTCCCAGTAACTGGACTTCTACCTGCTTGTCCTTTTGCAAGGGAATGTCAATATTCTTCTTAATTTTGATTTTTTCAAATTAAATATATTTTTATATTTCTTGCATCCATCACAATATTTTCTGGTATTTTATCCGACGTAACATTTACACTTGTTGGTTACGAAGTTGGTGAATTTGCTCTGACGATGGATGAAAATCCGGTCAGGAACAAAAGGAATATGCATGCTACGACGGATAAAATATACCAGATGTTAACCAGCATTGCGGACCCATCCACATATTCAACCATCTATAAATTTATAGTATATAATGAACTCCCTAAAAAGTTATAAAAATATATTTTTAAATTGTGATTAGATGCTGAAGCCCATGGGTTTATACATAGAATATGGTCGTTTGTATCCTGCGAAAACTATGTTTATTGTTTGTGGAGCAATCAATTCAAATGGGTTCAATGTTTTTAAGTTCGGACATCAACAGGGCAGTGATGAAGATGAAGATGAGATCCACTAACCCATATTATAATATTAAAACAGCTTGAATAATTAGATAATAGACTTTTCACTAACAACAAATTAAATTTTTAGTATCAAGTACAATTATTATTTAATAATACAACTTTAGTTAAAAGTTGTTATGAATAATAATAAATAATAATTAATAATAAAGGAATAGTAAGAGTTTCAAAAAATAGTCACAGCCATAATTTACGATTGACGAAAATTTTGGAAAATGCAAAATAAATGACCACCAGATAACAACAAGTGTGAGTCTACAGAAACATTTCGTTGAAGTGAACTCTCTACACGAACTTGGTGAATTTGCTCTGACGATGGATGAATATCCGAAACCGGTCAGGGACATAACTAATATGCATGCTCGACGGATAAAATACTGGATGTTATCCAGCAATGCGGACCCAGCCACATTTTCAACAAATAGATTTTAGGCGATTAGGGGACGCTGGAAGGTCACGCTTTCTTCAAAATTTAGTTTAGGTTCGTCCAACTATATCTGTAATACTTGAAGTCTGTTAAATTTAGTAACAATTCCAAATTTGAAGGTAATTCGTTAATTATAACAATGTAAATTGCATAACAAAAAGTCATATTACACCAAGCTAAGGAGTGCAAATCGGAAGTCATCACTACAGCATATTCATCTCTGCTGGAAAAGCTGGAGAAAGAACAAAATAATCTCTTAGACTGATAACAGATGGTCCATGGTCAACTCCGATAGCTGCTATGCAGCTTCAAACCACTGTAGAGATCGTACCATTGCACATTCGAAGAGATGCGCTTGTCTAAAGCAATATAAACTCGTTCTAATTAGTGGCCAAACTACAAGGAAGCATCCCAGAGATTTAAGACACAAGTTACGTTCCTTTCAAAAGCAAAAAGCATTGAGCAAATTTGAATATTCAATCCTTGAGCGAGAGCGGTTCCTTCGATTGGAATTGTGTGGCCGTATGAGCATCAGACACTCCTTGGAACTTCTGTAAATCTTCAATAAAGGGGAAATTCCATATTGGAAAATGAGGGCATTGTCACTGGGAATTATAAATAAATAGTACCCAGTGGAAGAATGGCATCATGCTTATACAGATGGGCCGTAGCGCAACTTCATACGCAGGCGCTGGTGTATATTCGGGAGCGTTCGAAATTTCGCAGCCGGTTGGAAAGACGGGAGATCTAACTTTGATGGCCATATAGCGGCAATATTCTTAACACTTCTGGAAATTAAAAAAAGAAGATTGGTGAAGGTCGTAATATTTACCGGCTATCAAACTACAACTAAGGAAGAATCTCTTAATCCCCAGAACTGCATTTCGGGACAATCTACGAGGAAAAAAATATCGCCTTCCATTGGATTCCCAGCCATTGTGGATTACACGGGAATGAAGCTGCTGATCGCCTGGCAAAAGAAGGAGCGGAAAAGTTTCAGCCTAACAATGCAGTCCCTATGAATACAGCTTGCCAATTCATTTGATTTGCGCCAGAGCCAGGAATACGCTACGATAGTGCCTGGCTGAGAAGACAGAAGGCTGTGATGGCAACTGATTGATATAGATGGAAGAATTCTCAGCGACCTGGCTAAGAAACACGGAGTGACCTGTTTCAGGCTAATGACCACCTCTGCCGTGTTTTCAGCAGTATGCAGGTAATAGGAACAGGTAATATGGAAGGATATCACCTTGACTCAAATCGAGCTTTAGACGACACAAAAAGCATATGACACATATGGATGTAGACCGAAGGCGATCTGAATTATATAGGGCAGGGAGACATTTAATGGCTGATAGTGCCAAGAAATAATTGAAAAAAAAAAAATCTGGTATGAAACACTCACTCAACTTTCTCTCACTCCAGTTTTCAAAATTGAAATTGACACATTTTATAGTAAGTGCACCACATTTAATGAAATTCGTCGGAGTTGGTCGAAAAATAAAAAAACATTCGGTAAAAGTGTACTTCCGGTTTACTAATTTTCTTTAAACTTGGAATTTTGGCCATCTATTTATTTCTAATGAATTTTAGGATGGTAGAATTGTATAATCAACTGTAATATCACTTTAGAGAAAAACATAACCCCCCACCCCTCCCATAAAAATGCCATTAAATGAATTTTTCCAGAGAAATGTTTTAGATAAAAGTTGTAGATCTTTGTATATGTAGTTTATGTATCAGGTTTGAAGAAAATCGTTAGAGCAATTTTTGAGAAAATCGCGAAAAAGGTGAAAAAATCATTTAGTAAAGTGGTAAAGTAAAGTGGTAAAGTGGTATTTCCGGTCATCCGATATTTTTCAAAATCGGAATTTCAACAACACATTTAATTCTGATTAACATTATTTAGATGACAAAATTGTATAATAATCTGAAATAGCACTTTAGAGGAAAACCTAACCCCACCCCTACCCCAAAAGTGACCTTAAATGAATTTTTCTGGAGAAATGTTTCAAATAAAAGTTGTAGCTCATTGTATGTGTAGTCGGTACATCTAGTTTGAAGAAAATCGTCGGAGCCATTTTTGAGAAAATTGCAAAAAAAGTAAAAAAAAAAAAACTACTTCCGGTTGTGAAATTTTGACAGATAACGTACTGTCAGATCCCATAGTGATACCTAAACGGAATATCAAGTTTGAACTTTCTACGATTTTTCGTTTTTGAGCTATGCTGTTCACATACAAACACACACACACACACACTCACCGTTTGCTAAAAACCACGTTTTTTGGACTCAGGGGACCTCAAAATGGATATTTCCGGTGAAAACTCGATACCGAAAATTTGGCATGATTACAAATACTTCCTCTTACAAGGAGCAAGAGAAAGTAAAAATACAATTTTTACTTTCTCTTATTTTTTTTACTAAGAGTGTAAAAATTGTTCCATGCAAATATTACATTATTACTTATGCATGGTTATAGTAGGTATTATTATTATCACTTTTATTAAAATTTTTGTTATTTAAAGAATAAAATTGATACCATGCCTTCTTTTGAGTTTGTCACCAACTTAACTGTCGTAACCAATTTAGTCAACGTTCCAGTCTTGTCCCTGGTCATTTTGTCAAAATCTAAATTGTTAATTTATTTATAGTAAAACATGGTTGTTTTTGTTTAGTCATCTGATTCGTTTCTTTTTATTGGCCAAGTTCCACCAGTTAGTTTCACAATGGAATGCAGTTAAACTAGATTTTTATTTACAAACATTGACATTAGTAGAAAACAACCCTGCTTCTTTTATGAATGACATTTCAAATTAATCAATTAAATACGACACCCATTATTATTATTATCTCCTCATTTTTAAAAATAAATAATCATCTTTGTTATTTAGTAAATGAATGAATGAAGCACTTGAATAACTGGAATACACTGTGCTAATTATTAGAAAAATAAAAGTAAATAAAAACAACAAGTCAATAATGAGACATTATTAGTAGTAAATATATCGTCGAAGTGGGGAGCAATATTATTGAAGTATTGGTTGTAGTAGTAGTAGTATACTAGGCGGCGAGAAGAAAGATTTTGGTGGGGGGAATAGTGTACACACTCCAAGAGACAGAGCGATGTTTGTATTTTTATATTTTAGTGTTGTGGCGTACATGTTAGTGTTTCCAATGGTAGTAACAAATTCATGTGTAACGCGTAATTAATAACGTGTTCGATAAATTTCGCGTGTGCAATTATTGTTTTTGTGGCAATAGATGTGAAATAAATAAATAATTTATCAGTTTTGTTATAATGTTTATGTTTTAAATTCTGACCATCATTCTCATTGGGATTACACAACAGTATATCGACCTCACATCATCTTCCTTAGCTTCTACCGCAGTATACATAGCTGTCAATTCACTTTTTGTACTAGCAGCTTTTTCTGAGGATTGTTTCAAAATCAACTACTTAAATTAATTTATAAAGAGGTGAATTTTCATATAAATTATTACTTTTCTTTGTCTGATAATTGAGATATTTTGGTAGTATTATAATAACATTAATCGTTTACTTTGTTTTATTCAACTTATGTGTACAGTTTTTACTTTAATTTCTTGCCAGAGGAAGTTTAACGCACCATATAATTTTAAGAAAAGTAATTACCTCAAAATACTTTTAACTTTTATATATATTAAAATTTTGGGAAAACCACAAAATTTATTTTGGGCTAATATCTACGGATTTGTTAACTTAAAAAAAAAATAATAATAATAATAATAATAATATAAACTGCGTAATTTTACTTTCATTAAATTAATATTATTAACTTGTCATTTACATAATAACAGACTATTGTATTTAATATATGGTCGGTTGGTTAATTTTTAAACCTTGGGTAATTTTATGTTTCATATTCCAAGAATAATGACTCACATACTATTGACCCATATTTAGCAAACTTAACCTTTTTAAAAAATATAAACTATTGCATTCAATTTTTATTTAATTTTCTATCTATACAACATCAGCCCTCTATCTATTACTTTTTTTTGGTAAACATCAAAGTTTTCTGTTTTCATCTTCTTACATTCTGCCATCAGCTTAAACGGATAATTTTGTTTTTTTGTGCCATGGAAAATAAACATTGTGAAGATAAAAATGAAAAGTTTTTTTTTAAATAAAAATATGACGAATAGAAAAATAATAAAAAATTATTTAAAATATTAGGCACGATGACGTCAGCCCAGACCTACCTTTGGATCGATAATCCCATTATATATATTTTATTATGTTTTGGTTTACTTGTATTAACAACAGATCTATTCCTACTAGTTTTCCCTTTCACTCATAGTTAAACACTAGTTTTTAGTTAGAAATTTCATTTTTATTACACTTTCAACCTTTCTTTTATTATATTTTGTAATTATTTGGTTTAATTAAACGGTTTGGTTTTTAATTTTTCATTGGAAAAAGAATTTTATCGTAGAATATTTTCAATTAGAATATTTATTATAATCTTGTTTATCAACAAACATGGGCGTAGAAAACTTTCGGTTTAAAACAATTATGTCCTTAAATAATAAAGATAATTAATGATGCAGAAAATATTATACGGTTCAGTAAATTATGCGTATGTCAGAATTTAAATAACAGAAAATCCATGGATGTGAAATGTAATTGATGTGGTGTTGTAGTGTAGTAGATTGTAGCGTTAGCGGTTTAGTAAAAAGGCTTATATGTATATATGTTTAAGAGAGTGAAGTATCAGAAATAAGAAAGTAGTCACCACTGCTAACAATAAATGTATTCTATTGAAATATAACTACAAGTTATTTGCAAAGAAATTATTAACTTATTAATATGCACTGATGCTAAGAGAGCGAAAAACAAGTGTTCTGCTTTTGAATGTCTAGCCCAGAGAGTATTGAAGGAATGTCTTCTCTTCATAGTTCAAATCCTTTGAAATAATGCTGGTATGTCTGGAAGGAGTGTATTGTTTTACCCTAACTGTTTCTTGCCCTTTGTCTCTTGGTTTGCATTGACCTAGATTGTAGTACCTGGCTCTATCCCTATCACTAAAATACACTATTTGATCTAGCTAATTTTCACAAAATTATTTTACTAAACTATCTTCTAAAACTATTATTTTTCCAGAAATGTTATTGGTGAGATGTGTTGTAGTGTGTTGTAGTTTGTAGTGGTAGCTTGTAGTGGCTTAAGCGGTTTTGTAAAAGGGCTTGTAAATATATATGTTTAAGCGAGTGAAGTATCAGAAATAAGAAAGTAGTCACCACTGCTAACAATAAATATGTTCCATTGAAATAATAACTACAAGTTATTTGCATGATATTATAAACTTATCAATATGCTCTGATGCTAAGAGAGCGAAAAACAAGTGTTCTGCTTCGGTGTCGACAACAGAACTAGCTTGAGGATGCCTTCTACTTGTTATTCAAATCTTCCCCTGTGATAAGAGGGTTACACAATGCTATCAAGTCATAACTTTAAAAGACATATTGGTCTTCCTATCTGAAATACATCACTTTTGCAAAGGGAATATCACTATTTTATATTGTTGATTTTATCAAATTAAAATATTTTTTATAATTCTTGCACCATCACAGGTTAGGAATTTTTTAAGAAGTGAAACTCTTCATTATGACAATTTTTTTCATATAACAACACATTTTGTTGCAATTTTAGCTTGCTGAAAACTGTAAACATATAATTACTACAAAAATTGAGTTAAAAATATTATTGAAAGTCCCTGAAAAAAAAAAAACAATAAACGAAATTCTTTTATCTAGATTTCAACTGACAACAGAATTGGAAGTAGAAGATTATCTACAGTTTTTATATTTGTATGTCTTCAAGTAAAAAAACTCTGACATGAATGCTCTATATTAACTACCACATTTAATGTGACTTGATTTTTTCATTTATACTTGAAATTTGTACTAAACATATAGATCGAGGAAAGCTGAACGTTACAGTGATTTGTATTTAGGAACCGAAGTAGTAGAAAGTGGCAACATCATTTCAAACTCTCAAAACAGCAAGGCTATGTTAAGCAGGCGCAGAAACATTGTTACGAATTTAAGTATCGACCTGACTTATTTATTATCTGGAAAATTGTTTACATACAAATCGCTGCAGCTGATATCGAGAAAAATTTCAAATAACGGTTTTTTTTTTTTTTTAAAATCGCATATTTTTTTTTTTAAATTAATCGATTATCTTCAAATTTGAAATGTTAGCATTATATATAATATCTTAGATATTATATGGATGATAGTAGCGTAGGTTGCAATGATATGATACTCTAGAGAAAAGTTTATCATTTCAAAACATTTAGGAAGGAAAATCATGTCAGAGCCAGTTATTTATTATCTGGGTGAGGTAAAGGTCAAGAGAAATGAAATTGCAAAAGATTCGGGTGTCCTACTGGACTCAGGCCTGACATTGAGTTCCCACATAGACTGTGTGTATGCAGGGAAGCATCCAAATTTCAAGCCTTCCTCTGGAGGCACTGCAGGGAAATTGTTCAGGCTCTATTGGTTTTGTACAACGCATAGTCCGTTCGTAGCTCGAATATGCGTCTGTTATAAGGTCTCTATATACTGCTGAGGGCATCAAGAGCATCGAAAGGCTTCAAAATTAGTTTGTCTATTTCCTGAGGAGAAATGAAAGGCTCTCAGAAGAAATCTTATTAGAATCATTGGAAAAGAGACGATGCCGGAAAAGACCTCCTGTTTATATTCAAACTGTTTAATGGAGATATAGACTGCCCCGAATTATTAGCAAGCCTTCTTTTTTATGTGCCTCCCGTTAGACTGAGAAGGACTCCGACATTTGCACTACCAATCAGCATCTAAACATTCAGCCAACAGAGATCTAATCACTCGTTGCTGCAGAAGCAGGAATAACTTAATCCCCTCTGAAAAGGATTTAATTTATATTAATAAAAGCTATATTAAAAATCTTTGCATCTCCTAATGTTTGTGTGCAGTTTATTTATTTGTATTTATGTATAATCTTGTGATAATTTTTTTTTTTATTCTCTTGTGAATATATACTTTTTTCCTTATATTTGACTGCAATTTTTTATGGTCTAAGTGACTATTATTGCTTTACAGAATAAATAAATAAATAAATAAATGATAACCTTTTCGAAAATATAGACCTATCTCTATTAACAAAAACTATTCCTTAGACTCTACATTGCAATGAATGTGATACTCATGTTTCACTACCGGATTGCCTACACTCAACAGATATACAATATAACAAGATTTCACTAAATAACCTAAGATTCAGAAATACAATGTCTCTTATGGTGGTCTCTTATGGTTGTTGATTTAATGGAGTTTCAAAATCGAGTCGAAATTAGTATATGCTGATTTGCCTTTTTTTCAAGGTTTCGGTGGGCTATTATTAGTCGGGATGCATTTTTTGTAACGTCCTCGCCGCTATCGTCGGACTTATTATCGTCGCCGATTTTACCGAATGTAAAGGAGAGGTATTAATAGGGCTAAAGTTTATACAACTTTAGAAGTAAGACCGTTAGAAGTTTTTGCACGTGTGACTGGATGTTCGCAAGATCATCCACTACTTTAAGCATTTAAATGTTTTAAATTATGATTGTAATAATGAACTGGATATATTTAAGGGTTACTGTCGACTGTTTGGTAAAGTTAGGCTACTAAATGTATTGTGGCTAGTTGATATGTTTGATATATATCATATTAGGCATTTAAATACAGGAAAGTCTAGTAGAAAACTGAATCTTTCTCTTACAGCGAAATGGCGACCTTTCTTCACACTTACAATTCTTATTAGTGTTTAAAACCGCTCAGCATTTTTTATCACAAAAAAACTGAAAAAAAACCTATTCAGTAAAGCACACTTCTGGCCATCGGATTTTTTTCAAACGGAGGATTTTGACGACACTATATAATTCTAATTAATATTATTTAATTGATAGAATTGTATAGCACATTGTTGTACTAAAATAGCACTTTAGAGGAAACCATAA
>JAAEAF010011571.1:0-12446 GCA_011037195.1 Triatoma infestans | reverse complement strand
TGGATCATATCTTCTCCGTTCAACAGATGCTGGAACAATGTTACGAGTATAATAATGATGTGCACCATCTTTTCATAGATTTTAAGCAGGCCTACGACAGCATAACCAGAGAAGAGTTAATTAAAGTTATGCTGAAACTAGGGATTCTTAGTAAGCTGGTAAGTCTAACTCGGATGATACCACCGGAGTTGGAAACAAGGTGACCTCTATAACCAACTCTCTTTAATCTAGCGCTTGAACATGCAATACGGGCCATTCGGACTAACCCGAACGGTACCATTCTCAACAGAATGACACAACATCTAGCCTACGCTGATGATGTTGTGATAACGGCTAGAACAAGAGCAGCGCTTGCGGGAGCTTTTAAGGAATTTGAAGATGCCGCAACAAAAATAGGTTTGCAGGTCAATGACGACAAAACGGTGCACATGAGACGGTGTATCATGTCTGCCGGAATTGCTATGCAGGTTTGGATTGTTTTCTGGAGTTGTTGGTTCCCTGACATAAATTTTTTTGAGATATCCCCAAAGAAAAAATTCAAGAGTGGTTAAATCTGGCGAGGAGAAAAGTGAATGAGATTGTTCAGTACCCGCTGGATCTCTTGAATTTTTTCTTTGGGGATAACTATTGAGGAAAATCCACTTTTAATTTTAGTTTATGAAACAAAGAGTAGGAAAAAAAACATCGAAAATTTAATCTTTATGGTTGAATATCTCAACGGTTTGAAATATTGAAGTGAAATTAACAGCTTTATTCATTTTTATTAATAGTTTTCAAAACAGTAGCAAAAAAGTGGGGATGAAAATGAAATCGCCACTTTCAATCACCGATTTAAGGTGTAAGGCGGCAATAAAATCAAATAACATTAACACCATCACAAACTAGAGCGAAAATACTTCAACAAACGTTATGTTCACTTTTTTGATATCTTTCTTAGTTTAAGAGTTATTTCAAAAGAAGCCCGCTTAAATGTGACACCCTGTATATCAATTAATGAATATAAATTTTCTGCTGTATCATTGGCTCCCTCATAGTCAGTATCATATCTTCTATTGAACCATTATTTGTTCAATTTCTCTCAATCTTTTCTTATTATTTTTACTCAACCTCCTCAACTTATCGGCTACATTGTCCTCAAAAACCAGCTATGCAGTTGACTTGTACATTGCCATATTGAAGAGTTCTTATTTTTTACTTTCTCTTACTCCTAGTAAGAGGAAGTATTGTAATCGTGTCAGATTTTCGATATTGAGTTTTCACCGGAATTATCCGTTTTGAGGTCTCCTGAGTTCAAAAAAAGTGGTTTTTAGAAAATGGTGCTTGTGTGTGTGTGTGTTTTGTGTATGTATATGAACAGCATAGCTCGAAAACGAAAACAAGAAAAGCAGAAAGTTCAAACTTGATATTTCGTTTAGGTATCACCAAGGGATCTGACAGTACGTTATCTGTCAAAATTCCTCAACCTGATTACTGATTTTTTTTTCAGTTTATCGCGATTTTCTCAAAAATGGCTTCGACAATTTCATATCAACTACACATACAAATATCTACCTACAACTTTCATTTAAAACATTTCTCTGGGAAAATTCATTTAAGGGCACTGTACTTTTAGGGGTGGGAAGTGGTTATGTTTTTCTCTAAAGTGCTATCATAGTTAATTATACAATTCTACCGTCCAAACAAAATTAATTAGAAATAAATAAGTTGGCCAAAATTCCGAAAATTAGTAAACCGAAAGTGCGTTTTACCTGAACAGTTTTCGATGAATTTCATTAAATTTGGTACACTAACCCCACATAATAAAATTTGTCAATTACAATTTTGAGAACTGGAGTAAGAGAAAGTTGTGAGTGTTTTTTAACACCAGATTTTTTACAACAGCTGTGACATGCTTGCTGCATAGATAAAAATGTATCACTTTTATTTGAAACATTTTTCTGAAAAAATTGAATGACAGTTAGTTTAAAGTTGCACAAACTTGTTGGTTTTGATCTTTTGAACGCTCCACATAAGGACGCCAAGGTTCACAAGTGAAATCTCTGCCATCATTTTTATGGCCTAATAAACTTATATCATTGCAATTTTAAAAAAAATGTCTTGATTAGTTATTGTTTTAATTAGAATAATTGAAAGTCGCGGAAGTCATCGTCGACGAATCATATAAAGGAGCATTTAATACTGTGAATTGCTAGTTCACAAATTAAGTTTTCCATTTATTTATGCTCTTTCTTTTCGCAAACGAATCCGATAATAGTTGTCTTAAAAAAAGAGTTAAGTGAATTTATAAACTTACCATTGTTATTTGAAGAATTTTTTCCATGATAAATTGATTTAAAGATGTTATTTGAGTTAGCTTTAAGTAGTAATAACTCTTAAACTGCCACTTCAGTTTAATGCAATGCTTAATAAAATAATTGCCTCCATGTTTTGTAAGCAATTCGGAATTATTTTTAACAATAGTTGGCCGGAACTTTAGCGAAGAATATCTTCTCAATAAATTTCCAATTTCATATATTGAATGCACAAGGTATTAATATTATTCACGGTAAAGTTTGTTTACACGATGTAATTACGAAAAGCCTATTTATTACTTTGTCAGCTGGCGACACTACTGGCAATATTGCTGAACTAGTTAATCAAAGCCAAACATTGTTTGAATAACCGCAAAATTAATAATAGTCAAACAGCTGTTTTTTTTCAACAAATAAATCAGCTGATTGGGATAATAAACTTAATATTTATTTTTAAATATTGAATTTTTATTGTGTAGTAGTTCAGTATAATTTTTTGTTTTGTTATAATAAGTATATTAAAATTATTATAAAAATTCTTTTACAATAATAATTTGTATTTTATAAGATAAAATGTATTTAATTGTTTTATTTTTTACTAATTTAAAATAACGGTTCCAAAACCATTAAAAATTGTTTTTTGTTGAATAATTATTTTTTTTTTTTTAATTTAAGGCGCCTCAACATCTGTGGTCATTCACAAGCAGGAGCCTTCTCAGTGCACTGGCGGCCTCTGGGCAGTGATATGTCCCAGACAATGCTGTCCATCACCGGACAGTGAGCTGTAGAGACTCCTAGGTAGAGGAATTATTTTTTGTCCTGTTTAATTGGATTAATATGTATTAGTTAATTTTTTTTTGTTTAATTTATTATTTTTAATCTTAGGGTGAGTTTACACACCTCAACATGCTCAAGCCAATTTGTGCAAATGAAATGAATGTAATGTTGCCGTTCACATGAATGTAACGTGAATTGAGCTCACACGTTGAACTCTGAAAATTGTAGTTCGCTGTTTTCAGAATGGAAAATTCTGACGAAGAACTAATTCTTGCAATGGCTGCAGCTTGCATTATTAAAAAAAAAAAGAACAAATTGAAGGCGAATAAAAGGAAATGGTTTATACCGTGGTTGCAAGAAAGGGATTTGATTTCTCATACCAATTCAATAGCTGAATTACGTAGCGAGCCTGACGATTTTCGCAACTGTTTGCGTATGGACGAAGCCACATACCAGCATTTGTTAAATTTAATTACACCAATGATTTCAAGAGCATATTCTGTTATGAGAAGTTCAATCATCCCCCAGGAACAGCTCTTAGCTACGCTTAGATTTTTGGTAACAGAGAGAAGTTATGAGATTGAAAATTTTTCACTTACATTTCCAAACCAGCTATAATTGCTGTAATAATTCCATAAACATGCGACGCAATTTACATGGCCTTAAAAGACGCATTTCTAAAGGTAAGTTTATTGGAATATTAATAAGAAGTCTAAATAATAATATAAAAATTATAATACAAAGATATTTTCCAAACAATGTACACATCAAATTAATTGTAATAATATGTAGGTAGTATAAATTATAATGACTAGGTACATAATATAAATTGCATTTCTCTATCCTCAAAATCATTAAAGCTGTGGAAAAACAGTGCAGCCCTTTGATTGTTGTGTGGCAGCAGGTTTTCCTTTGGTTGCGTATTGGGAGGTGTTTGAGTGTTTAAAGGTGGCTGACGAGTGTGTAATGAGATCTGAGTATTAAACGGGGGTTGAGTGTGAATTGAGGGTTCAATGTTAAATGGAGGCCAAGCGTTCCTTGTATAAAGTTCCTGTTGAATTTTTACAAAATAAATGCGATTTAAATTTCCCAACTGTGCCTCATAGAATACATCGTTTATTTTTTCTACGTGTAGAGCTTGTTGTGGTGCTAGGTCGCTTAATTTTGATGCCCATGCTTTTCTAATGTCAGTAAATTATCTGTAATCATGGTCGAAGGTTCTGTTAAACGTTTCCCAATCACGTCTAACACTTCGTCGAAGCACTTTCGTTTATTATTGTGTCTTTGGAAGGGTTTGGATAGCTGTACAGATGTTTTTGATGTAGATGAACATGGTGTAGCCGTTAAAGAGATACCGGGAGATTCTGGCAACTCAGGATTGTATCATTGTGAGAAACCTAAAAAAAAAATAAAGTGAAAGTAAATAAATAAAAATTAGGTTTATGAACTTGCAAAAATTATAAGGCAATTCATAGATATTTATGTATTTGGTTTCAGTTTCCCACCACAGTGCCTGAATGGAAGAAAATTTCAAATGATTTTCAAAATAAACGGAACTTTCCCCAAGAAAGCGTGTGCAGGTTATGTCACCTTCTGTAAGTGGATCCTACTACTTCAATTATAAAAAAAAACTACAGTATTGTTCTAATGGCAATTGCAAATGCTAACTACGAATTTATAATGTGTATTATTGGAACCAAGAGTCGAGTATCTCTGATGGTGGAGCATTGACAATACCATATTTATTGCTTGGAAATATATTGGATTTGCCTATGGCACTCCATCAAGATGAGACACCTTTAAATTACATCTTTGTCGAAGCATTTGCTATAAGGCCGGATTTTTTAAAACCATATAATCAAAAAGGGCTTGATTATGAATATAGAATTTTTAATTATCTTTTGTGTAGGAGCCAGAAGGATCATCGAAAATGCATTTACAATATTAGCTAACCGTTTTAGAATTTTTCATACTACAATAAATTTATAAGTTAATAATATTAACAAGGTTGTTTTGGCTTATTGTGCTCTTCATAATTTCTTACGAAGAAATTGATCCAATACATATACGAATGACGTGTTGATGTTGAAGATACTACACAATTACTCCTGGTTATACAATCTGTTAAATCTTCAAAAGGGCTATAACCGGAATCACTCAGCAGAGGCAAAAGAAGTAAGAGAGCAATTTAAAAAAAAATATACTTCAACAATACTGGTAAAGTGAACTGACATGTTTAAAGTGATCATGCTATGATCCACCTAATTAGTTATTACCCTGTATCTATAAATAAATTCCATAAATTTCATTTACCTGCATTTTATCAATGTTTGATTTTGTAGGTCTTGGAATTTCCTGGTCCTTTAAAAATTCAAGAGTTCAAAGTACCACAAATGAGTTACATAAACATCCTCTTCACTGGCATCTGATTTCTCGGATTCTACCACTTTCTTCAAGTCTTTTCGATAAGCGGTACGTAGAGAATTAATTTTTTTACCACAATCTCCGTGTTGGCTTCCGAGTCCACGGCTTACAATTTTTCTACTAATATGTTATACGCATGAGATTGCGGTCGCTGTATTCTTTACTCTGAACTTTCCACGAACAAGGAAACGACTTGTATGGTTCAATAAATTCTTTAACTTGCGACATTTCGAACAATACAATAAAGCAACTATAAACAACAGTAAACACCAACTGAATAACTAACTGTCAATAAAATAATAAGATAACTGAATAAGAATACTGAATAAAGATAACTGTCAACTGATAAGGTCGGCGGAACAGGTGGTCGAACGTCACACCGATGCGCATGCCCAAGGTTGATGCTGAGGCTTGAGCCTCGTTTAGACGCTCATGCCAATACATCAACTCAAGTCGAGTTTCTTTCGGGACAGATTTTGCACAAGCCAAACTTTTTGGTTTGCGCAAACTTCATGCCTGCGTTCAACGCACTTATTTACTTGCTCAGTTTGTGCGAATGGCTTGAGCGTGTCAACCCAACTTTAATGGTTAGTTATTTCTGCAATGTGCAATAAATAATTAAAAATATATAAAAATATTAAATAAATAAAAATATATAAAATATTGCTTTTAAGTGCAAAATTGGGCTAAACCGTTTTTGTTTTTTTTCAATATATTTTCTTCTGATTTATTAAAAATTAAACTAATAAAGAAAGATATCTTGTTCTTATCTTGTTTTTGTATGAGAGAAAAAAGTGTAATTTATAATTTTCTTTTTATGCTTACCGTGATTCTGCCCTTGTAAAAATCTAAGGGGGAACTTGACTATCCACTTCTTGGCGTTCCTGTGGGTAACTACAGGAACAAAATTTACACTGATACTTCCAGACTCTTAGACCCTAACATTTAACGTCCTCATAGGAAGAGCTAGCCAAGTTTTTGGAAGACTTCTGACATCCCAGTGGGTTGTTCCTGGCTGATAACATGATTAGTTATTAGATTTAACATTTCTAGAGCACTGTGGCAATAACCAAATCATCAATGTCAGATACACACAGTAACCCCTCCCCACTGAACATAGTGAAATGAATTTTTTCTGTAAACCGGGGAAACATTAGAAGCGAAATGCTTTTGAATAACTTACACATGAATTCATGAAAATGAGTTTTTCCTATCTCCTAGTTATCGCTTCAAAGTAATAATAAATTTTAAACAAATGATAGAGTACTTCAAACCGCTGGTTTGCGCCAATATGTGAAAAGTTGGGGCCACTCAAAACGATTTCTATCCGAATCCTTACAAATTCACATCCATCCGAATTCTATCAATTTTCAAAAAGACAAAGAAATCATTATTTCAACTTACAATAACATTTTTCTAACGCTAAACAAAGATATTCACCAGTAATTTGTTCTTCCAAATTTGAAATTGCCGCGCCTCACTATAATCATTTTTCTTATCCCTCCCACCTTTTAACAGTTTTTTTTGAATTTTTGAAATATTTTTTTTTTCATTTCAATCTCAACGTTCACTCCTCTCCTACCCTAAAGGTATCTTTATCTTTCTTGTTTTATTTGATTTTATTTTCTTTGATTGTTAATATCATCTTCTGTGGTATAATGTCTTGTTTTTAATATCTTTTGCTCTATCTGTTTTGTTAATATTTCTTTAATTTAAATTTTTCTTTTATTTGTTATAAATCTATACTGCTCTATAATGTAACTTTTCTCCAATAAATTTTACAGAGCTCCTGAAGAAGGGTATCAATGGTACTCGAAACGTAGAGCAACAATGAATTCTTTTTGCTTTAAAATTTCTCTGGCCATTGCCGTATAAACATCTCCTTATAATGTTCATTATGTTTAGTTATCAATATAAAATAAGTTTAATCTGATTTTTTATGTACTCGTTATACAATGAAAAAAAAAACAAACAAAAAAACAATATAACTGTTCTTACTGAATATCTGAACGACAACGAGAACGTTGCTCATGTACTGTAAAAACGCATATACTCTACGGCATACAGTAATGAATCGTTGAGGGGTAATATTTGTGTTTTTGGTTGGTATATTAAAATAACTTTGTCATGTTATTTGATTTAGTTAGTAGCACTCTCTTACTGTTATTATTCCACACTATTATTGTACCTTAAGAACAATGATATTAAAAAACATTATATAAATAAATACAACTAATAACTAGTAAGGTTTATTTTAGTTTTGTTTTTGGTCATTATTTTGAGTTTTCAAAGGATTGACATGATGAGCCAAACTCACTCTAACGGTCAGCTGACCAGGAGTAAGTCCTTTAATCTTTGTAACAGTGATGTAATTTGCTTTGTATTGGTAAATAAAGAGACATTCTAGTATTACTAATAATAATAAACCGTTAATTTCTTCTTTATTTTTAAATTATAGAATAGTTAAAGAGAAGAAGAAAATCTTACACCAAGCTTATATAATAATAATAATAATAATAATATACTTTATTCAAGAATACAAAAAACAATCAAATATACAACTGTTAATAAAAGAAAAGTATATACGGCTTGGATAAGTATCCGTCAGGAGGTTGATGCGATCAATTTTCAGCATCAAAAGTAAAAATACAAAAGGCAACTAAGAAAATTAATATAAAATAGAAGAAATTATTTTCTTTCTTGGTTTCGATGTAAATATAATTGAGTAGAACATGGAAAGAATGATATGATTATACAAGATTGAGAAGCAGAACGAGCTATGCACTAAACATTATAAAAATAAACAAACTGCAATAGTACTCTTTTGTTACAATTAATCTGTCTAAAAATTGAACTCTTGAACCAATTCATATCTATAAAACCATGCAGAGCGTACGTATTTGATTAACCCCTTACAATTCAGTGAATTCAGAAGGCACCTAAGAGACTGTAGCGAAAGAGTCCTCACACCTAAGTAGAGCAAGCGAAACTCCGCTAATATAGGACATTCTGCAAGAAAGTGCACTATATCTTCTTTGGCTCTACGATTACACAGTGAACAGAGTTCTATCTCTCGCTCAGCCCAGGGTGTAAAATTCAAAAATAATAATTCCCCTCTCATTTTAAATAACCATCGCAAATCGTTCAGCGACAAGTGCTTAGAAGGACAGTCCGCATCAAATGAAAAAATCCTTACTCTCAGGTCTAATTTCTTATAGAATAGAAATCGTGAAGATTGTCCTGCACGCATCACAGACTCATCCATAGACTTATATAAGACCAAGCTTATATAAATTGTTTATAATAAACTGATTACAATTTTGGGAAGAAAATAATTTTCACAACTCTAAACCAGAAAAAAGAAAATCCTCCATTATCTCTTATTATTTACAGTACCGTAGTTTGTCCTAAATATATAGTATAAAATTCAATATCCATGCTCGGCGAGTTGTTGATATCTAATAGGAGATCACAAACAAGGCAAATAGTGAGACATTACTCTGCCTTTCACAGAAGTTATCTCCATTTGCTGGGCCTTTGATTTCTTCTAGGAAACATTGATCATCAGCGCCCGCTCTAACAGTTACGTCTCCCCGGACAAAAACACAAATTGCCGCCCTTTAAGAACATACACACCACCGATCAGAAGTTTGGGATCAGTTAAAAAATTGGGCCTTGAACTACTTCACTATAGTCGATCGGGTCCAATTGATATTCTTAAAGTTGCCCTTAAATCTGCCACGACAAGTCCCCAATAGTTTCGTTCGCTAGAAGTTGAATGACGGCAAGTGAAAACCAAGATTTTTAATAAATCTAGAAGATTCTGGCTAAAGATTTTATCGATGTAAAGCAGCTCACTTCTAAAGATATGCTATAGAAGACTTGTGAAGCTTTTGGATCGTTCCTTTTAACTGGATGGCTCTTGTGAGAGAAATGCTTTATTTATAGGAGCGCAGGACATCTGGGAGGCGCAGCATGCGATCTCTAATAACTTGAAAAATCTTTCTCTAAACTGACATCAATGAAGTACTTAACTCTTCATATAACATCCAAATCATTAACGCGGAGATCACGAGTTCGAATCCAGCCATGCTACCCTTAGATTTTCTCTTCCTAGGAGCCACTACAGCTCCTGTCCGGAGGTCGGCAGTGCACTGAGAAGGCTGCGGGCGCAAATGACCACAGATGTTGAGACGCCTTAAATTAAAAAAAAAATATATATAACATCCACTATAGATTAATATGTCCCTTGGCTAATAGTAGTTCATATGTAAACATTAGGTGCAATATCATTAAAACCAGATTGATAGCTCAAATTAGAGTAGCTAGTGATCGTCACCCCAGGATTTTTTATAATGGAATAGCCCATTTATTTTATCCTAAAGAGTTGCTTTACTTGTGCAGTGGGCAAAAATGACAATATTATGCACTTTATTTTGGAATGCCCTTATTATAAATGTTTGAGAAGGAGGTTGTTAAATAGGTATTTACCTTCACACGGTTCTAATGTTTTTGCTAACTTACTAGATATAGAAAATAAAGAAAAGTTAAACTACTTATTTTATTTTATCTCTGAGGCTTTGGAGGAAAGATATACATCGGTTTGTAAAGGTATTATTTAACACCTACGAGGAGATCCCTCAAGCTCCTTCCCTAAAATAATTTGTATAAATGAATAAAGTCTATTTAAATCATTGTTACTATTTACTTTATTAATCAAGTATTTAATATTATTTTATTACTTTAAAGATTAAGCTGTAATGTTTCATCTTGTAACGTTTGTATTTTTTGTTCAGCTTTCAGCAGAGGTCGATCTCTTGCTATAGAAATGTATAGTTTCTTTAGGCAATAAATAAATAAATGTTGAATGAAATTTCTCAAGAAATGTTTCAAGTAATTGGACCAGTCATTTCAAGAGATTTTGAAGCTGCTATCAAAAATATATCAAATACAATATTCAATCAAATACTAACAAATTTAATTAGCCCGTAAGTTTTATTGACAAGATTTAGATAAAAGTTCTTGAACTGTATGTTGGTAGTTACATATAAATGCTTATAAAAATAATGATTATATAGGATGGATTGCTATTTGAATCTGTCCTTCAATAGTCTTAAATTTCTCATTTTTACATTGTATCTAAGTTATTACATACGATAATATTAATATTCGCAGCCCTCTATAGCTTCTAGCTGAAAAACAAATGTAAAAAATCTGAATCCTCTCATGAAAAAGAGAAGAGGGAAAAATATCATATCAAGCATTATTCCAGAAAAATATCTTGGCAAATAATATGCCAAGAATTATCTTAATAGCTTGTGAAAGAAATATAATGCAGAAAAAAGATAAATATATATTAATATAATTAATATATTCATTTATTTCTAGTTTAAAAATGAAGTGTACGCTTTTTTTTTCAATTATAATGTACATCTACGTAATTTATTCAGTTTTTGTGATTTTCTCATAAAAACACCGACGAATTTTATTAAATTTGGTGTACTAACTATAAAGTTTGTCGACTATAATTTTGAAAACTGGAGTAAGAGAAATTTGTGTGAGTGTTTCACACCAGATTTTTTTTTGTTTTCTAATTAGTAAAGTAACTAATTAAAATTACTATATTTGTAGTTATAAAAATGGCCACCAGATAACAACACCTACTGAGAAATCAATTTTATTTATGGTTATACAATTAGTCACTAGATGTCTCTACTTCCAAAGAATTTCCGTCCCTTCACAAAGACGCCTTTTTAACTATGGAAATTTTTTTTACATCACAGGATGGCGCTGTGATCGGGTGGCCAAATTTGGAACTACAATGCTGTATATCTAGAAGCTTATGCTTTCTAGTGGCAATTATTTAAACTACTACAAATTCTATATTAAGTAGGTGCTGTTACCTGGCGGTGAATTCAGAAACGTTAATTTTATTTGTTTTTAACTATTTTTCTTTTTTTATTTCAACTAAAATGTAAAATTTGAATTTTTTTTGTTTGTTTTATAAGAATACAGTCCTAATTTTTTAGTCTAAACTTCATCTACAACAATTACATTCTTAAAGCAGTTGGAAAAAAGAAAATTTTATATTTGTTCCTTAGCTCTATCTTGTTTTATGTCTTTTTTTAATTACTCAATCATTTGTTAAAGGGGGCTAATTGTGACTAAAATTAATTGTTTTTTCTCTCTTATTAAGTTACATGTATTTATTATATTAATACCGATTTAAAATATTCTTCCAAATAATTGTGAAGGGTGTTCTATCCCGAGACTTTAAATGCCCTGCAAATTGCCGTCACAAGCATTGCTACTGGATTGATAGAGAGCTTTATATCATACAATGCAATCTTAGTTAGGTAAATAGCGTAATCCTTTATCTGCAATACATGTCCACTTACCGTTTATTTGCAAATGAATTATACAATAAAGGATTGAAAGGTGATTGTTTTATACCAGATTTCTTGTAGACTAAACAAATTTAGGGATGCCAAATTTAGGGAAAATGCAGACTTTTGGGATCAGTTAAAAAATTGGGCCTTGAACTACTTCACTATAGTCGATCGGGTCCAATTGATATTCTTAAAGTTGCCCTTAAATCTGCCACGACAAGTCCCCAACAGTTTCGTTCGCTAGAAGTTGAATGACGGCAAGTGAAAACCAGATTTGTAATAAATCTATAAGATTGTGGCTAAAGATTTTATCGATGTAAAGCAGCTCATTTCTGAAGATATGCTATAGAAGACTTGTGAAGCTTTTGGATGGTTCTGACATTCCTTTAACTGAGTGGCTCTTGTGAGAGAAATGCTTTATTATAGGAGCGCAGGACATCTGGGAGGCGCAGCATGCGGTCGTGATCTCTAATAACTTGAACAATCTTTCTCTAAACTGACATCAATGAAGTACTTAACTCTTCATAGAACATACCAAATCATTAAACGCGGAGATCACGAGTCG
>JAAEAF010011570.1:0-24422 GCA_011037195.1 Triatoma infestans | reverse complement strand
TAGCACTTTAGATGAAAACCTAACCTCACCCCTCCCCCATAACTGCCCTTAAATGAATTCCCGGAGAAATGTTTCAAATTAAAGTTGTAGCTCTTTGTATTTGTAGTTGATATACTAAGTTTAAAGAAAATCGTTGGAACCATTTTCGAGAAAATTGGAAAAAAGTAATTAAAAACCAACTAGTTAAGTGGTACTTCCGGTTATGGAATTTTGACAGATAACCAACTGTCCGGATCGATCCCATGGTGATACCTAAACGGAATATCAAGTTTCAACTTTCTACGGTTTTTCGTTTTTGAGCTGTGCTGTTCACATACACACATACCTAGACCATTTGCTAAAAATCACTTTTTTTGGATTCAGAGGATCTCAAAACGGATATTCCGGTGAAAACTCGATATACGAAAATTTGACACGATTACAATACTTCCTCTTACTAAGGCAGTAATGAGAAACTAAAAAATATTTTAGACAGTTGCACAGAATTATAAGTGGCGTTAATTTCAAATTGTATTTATTTATATTATTTGGTTGAGTGTTTTTAGTGCGCTCTACTGGGCCATAATACAATCAACCACTTCCTCTATCTGGTCAGATTAATAGGCTCATACTTATCCCCCCCCCCACCGCCTGTACATTTGTGTTAGGACACAAAATACAATTGTATTAAAATGGAGTAAGAGAATGTCGTGTGTGTTTGAAATGAAAGTGATAGGTCTATTACCTGTACAAGTCGTATACCAATTATCATGGAAATCGTAATATACATTTTCGAGAAAGCAAACGAAAATTAAAAAATCTATTCTATGTAAGTTACGGCCCCCCCTTTCCCCAGAACAACCGGAATCAAATCAATATTCTCGGTTAAATGTTGCAAATAAAAGTTAATTGGGTATCATTTGTGTAGATATTATACGAAGCTTCAGCACGTAATCGCGTAAAAAAAAATAAAAAATTATGCAATAACATTGCACTTCCAGTTGATAGATTTTGCCCGGAAATCTACGTGCCCGGATACGGTGGTAGTACCTAAACAGGAGTACCAACTTTCCTACTTCCTGGGATATTTATTTTTTTAAGATATTTTGTTCAGATACAAATATTGGTTAAAAACATCACTTTTTTTTCGAACTCAGAGGACTTCAAAAAAAACATATATATCCGGTGAAAACTTGAAATCAGAAAATTTCACACGATTACAATATTTCCTGAGTAAAAAAATAAATACATTTAAAATAGAATACAATTCTGTTGTATGATTGAAGAAGAGTTTGATGAGTGATATATTTGAAAGTCTGTAAGCGGCTGCTGTGGTGAGATATGGAGAAGTGTCGTGTGTGTTTTCACACCAAAAGGTTTTGTCAAAGAATCAAAGTACTAACACTGATACGAAGGTTTCCGGCCCAACAGCCGGAAGTACAACTTTACTGAATATATATATATATATATTTTGTTTAAGTTAGTCGCGATTTTTTTTGAGAACGGCCCAAAAGATTTCCTTTAAACTTGGTATATTATCTACAAAGTAAATACCTATTACTTCTATTTCCAACATTTTTCCCGGGTAAATTGATTGATCCCGGGCATTTGGGGACAGTAGGGTTTATGTCTACTACACTAGTTTCCTGTATAGCCTGGATTAGATTAGATTGTACACAAAGAGGCCAAGCCTCAATTCCACCGCGATCTACACTAGGAGGTCTATTGTGGATCCTCAGTGGTTATAGCACGTCCTCCAATTTGCCTTTTTAAGTAGGTCTAGCAAAGCGGCCATGAAGCTTCGGGATTGCCCACCCCTATACTGAAGAAACCTTGTCCTCATCAGGCTGACACACTTACAAAGGATGTGTACCAGAGTTTCTTACTCAGCCTTAAATAATAAGCACATCGCGTCCTCTGTAAGTAACCTATTCAGCCTGCATTGCCCCGTTAATAGTATACCCCACTATTAATCCTTACAAACTTCTGGCTATGATTCAGTAGGACCCTGGTGAATTTAAGGAGAGTGTTCCTTAAATAAAGCGTTTTCCCTGCCTCTGTCACCACCTGGAGTTCTCCTTTCCCACCAATGTAGACGCTATTCTTTTATCAATAACTATGATAGAAGTTTGGGTTAGGCTCATGGACAGACCGCCGCAGAAAGGTTCGGGACCTATGAAAATATTCTTGGAGTCTTCTCTTGCCAGGGCATCTGCTTGGAGCCCAAGCGACAGCTTATTCTAGAGCATCCACTTCGGTTAGAGCGGTTAGGCAATCCCACAGCAGTCGTGAGACTATCTGGTTGACGAAAGTGCCTTCAAAGCAGCCTCACTCTCCTTTCCCACAAGTCTTTATCTTTAGAATGTTCTTAGCGCAGAACTGTAATGTTACCATTTCGTGTTTCCCCAATCTGGCCTTGATTTTAGACTTAGGCCTATCTCCATAGACTCCAGCTCCGACCGCAGCCTGGATCTTGGAGCCTTCCAGTCCGTATACCAGACTAAGTTACCGAGCAGAGGAAAGCCACTGTCCCATTCACTTCTGCTCTGTATTGCAATGTAGAAATTACTGTAGAAGCTGAAGCTGGGAATCATCCTGTCTATTGGCATACCAAGTACAAGCCGGCCTTAATTTCCTCAATCAATTTCTGGATTGACAGATCCGTACCTAGAGGTGATGGTAGCTATCTTGATTCCATGGAAACTTACTCTGCTAGACTAGTTTCCTGTATAGTCTATCTCCTTTCCATGTAAACTTAAGTCTACTACACTATTTATGAATATCTCAAAACGTTTTCTATTGTTTATTGTTTATACCTATTACTTTATTTCATTGCGATTATTTAATTAAATGCTCCATTTTTTTTAATAAAATACAAATAAATTTTTGATATAAATTTTAGTAATTGTGCAATATTTTGATATATTGCGATCCCAGACTTGGTAATAATATAAATACAATAATGAATGATGTAAGTAATCCTCCGTCCGTATCGGTCACCCTGTCTGCTCGCAATTACTACGCATTGCGTAATACATAGCGAAAGTGTGTGTTTGCTAACAAGTTTCAGTATTTTTTTTTTTGAAAAAGTTTTAATAATGTAATTTGTCTTTATCTGCACAATGCATCATAAAATACGCAATGTGCATGTCTAGTTGCAGAATTATTGTCATGGCAGTTTCAAAAGATGTGATCCAGAAATAATCATAACAAATTTTCTCTTGCTGTAATTAAAAAGCGATGTTTATAACTGAGCGCTTAGTATTCTAAGCTTAAAGGACTTCCTGTTGACCAGTTTTCGTCAAATATTGAATTCTAGTCATGGAACACAGATAATGACAGCTAGGGGTACTAGTCAGGATTACTGCAAGGGGTACAAAAAAACAAAAATGTCTGATCAGGTCTAGGGAAGGGAATAGCTAAGTGGTTAGCGTTTTGGACTCCTAAGCGGAGGACCCAAGTTCGAGCCCAGCTATGCTGCCCTTAGATTTTCTCTTCCTAGGAGCCTCTTACAGCTCACTGTCCGGTGATAGACATTATTGTCTGTAATGAGAGGACACTGTTTGGAGGCCGGCAGTGCACTGAGAAGGCTTCGGGCGCCAATGAACATAGATGTCATGGCACCTACACTGTTTGTGTAAAGTATCGGCTATGGAATATTCTCTACATTTCGTATGTCGTAGTAAGTCTAAGCTATGTCAGGAGGATGTAGAAAAATCGTAGGCCATGTGCAGCTTGGATGCCTCAAAGTATGTGGCCTCGAGCGCCACTTAAATGGGACGACCATGGAATCGTGAGCTTGCACGAGCTGTGGAATGATTTCGTGATGGGTCGAGGTTTGTTTGGTGGAGAGGTAGGAGGTAGGTTAGTTTGCCTAACAAAATAGTTCCACCAATGTCCATCCAATCCTTCGCACATGTTTGTGTATGCACCTAATTTCCACTACTACAAACGTGCTCAACGCGTACAAAATGGATCAGACATTTCTATCAAGAATCTAACATTCCTCGGAATGTATACCAGCTTAATTATACTCGTTACACACTAACAACACTCATTCATGATCACTTTGATCCCCCACCCCCCACCTTTTAAAAGCAAAAAACTAGTTCTGGTTTTTCTGGTGATAGCATATCCCCTATCCCAAAATATAAACTAGGATTAAATAAAATTCGTGGTTTAGAGGCGTTTATATTAAGTAGGCGTGGTCAACATGATAATTCTAAATTTCTGACTTGCCATCAGTACACACACCCATATTACACACCTTCTCTTTCTACAGTGTGTTTGCTTCATCATTTATAGCTAATTAGTTTTTATGGAACATCGTAAGTTTAGAATTTTAACTTGCTCTCACTCCAGTAGCAGGAAGTGCAATAATCGTGTCAAAGTTTCCATATCGAGTTTTAACCAAAAATATCTGTTTGTGGTATCCTGAGTTCAAAAAAAGTGGATTTTAGCAAATGGTTTGTGTGTGAACAGCATAGCTCAAAAACGAAAAACCGTAGAAAGTTGAAACTTGTTATTCCGTTTAGGTACCACCAATGGATGGCATCCGACCTTCCTCTCACTCCTAGTAGGAGGAAGTGCAATAATCGTGTCAAAGTTTCCATATCGAGTTTTAACCAAAAATATCTGTTTTGTGGTATCCTGAGTTCAAAAAAAGTGGATTTTAGCAAATGGTTTGTGTGTGAACAGCATAGCTCAAAAACGAAAAACCGTAGAAAGTTGAAACTTGTTATTCCGTTTAGGTACCACCAATGGATGGCATCCGACAGTGGGCCATCTGACAAAATTCCTCAACCGGAAGTGCCACTTTACTTGTTGTTTTATTTCATTTTTTTGCGATTTTCTCAAAAATGGCTCCGACGATTTTCTTGAAACATCCATATAAAAACTATACATACAAAGATCTACAACATTAGAGACATTTTCCGTGGTAGCCTGCTTCATTTTGTGGTCATCGACCGATTTCGGGCGTTCGTTCGCCCATTCAGATGCGTTTTCAGACAGTGTGACAACACAGACTTGCACAGAGCAAATTTAGTGTACACTGAGTGTCTGGATAATTTGTGTTGACCGGTTGTTGTTGTTTTTTCTTGGGTAGTTATAGGGTCCAGTGGGGCTTGGGTAGCGTAGGGTTCGGTCCCTCGCCACAGGCAAATAATAATAATAATAATGTTTTTGGTGTTCGTTACGACCGTTGTATTCAATGTTGAAAATGGATTTTGAGGTTCGGTCAAACAAAAGAACTCTTTTTTAAATTTCTACCGACGTTTCGGCAAATTTATTGCCTTCTTCAGGGTAAAATTTTTTTTAGTGAGAATTCCAGTAGTAATTAATAATCTAGTATAACCGGTGACATATCATCAACACTTGGTAGTCGGTAGAAATTTAAAAAAGACTTCTTTTGTTTGACCGAACCTCAAAATCCATTTTCAACAAATAATAATAATGTTAGAAATAACCTGATTTTTTTATAGCTTTCTTTTGTATGAAAAATACACAAAAGTAATTAACTATAAATAATTAACCAATCACAATGTAGAATTGAAGATCTCTAAATATGGGTGTATGGTTAAAGCCAATCAAAAGTTTAGAATTATCATATTGACCACGCCCACCTTTATGTAAACCAAGCACACATCCACAAAAAAAAAACGGTCAAAAATCTTACCCAAATAATTTTCAAATAAAACAAGTTTGATAATTTTTGTTTTCCAAAAATTGTATTTAATCCGTTTATACTTTGAAAACAAAATTTTTTTTGAACAATAAGTTATTTATCTGTCAAAATGCTTCAACCCTCTAAATACTGAATGTTTTTTTTGCAATTTTCTCGAAAATGGCTCCATTGGTTGTTTTGAAACTTTGTAAATAAAATATACATATAATTAGCTATAACTTTTATTTGAAACTTTTTTCCGGATAAAGTCATTTAAGGGGTTTTTTGAGGGGTGGGGGTTCATGTTTTCCCACTAAAATGCTATCAAGTTGATTGTATACAAATTCTACCATTCTAAACAAAATTAATTAGAAATAAATATAGATTGTAAAAATTTGGAGTTTTAAGAAAATTAGCAAACCGGAATTGTCTTTTTTCTCGACAGGTTTTTTTTTTTTTCCACGATTTTCTCCGATAACAACACCCGATGCATTTCATTAAATTTGGTGGTATACTAACATAATAAAATTTGTCGAATTACAATTTTGAAAACAAGTTGTGCGAGTTACAAGTTGTGTGAGTGTTTCAAACCAGATTTTTTTTTTTTAATTTACTTACCTTTAACAATATTTAATTTTAATTGCTCCTTTTCCCATGATGCGTACGACGCTTTCAAAGCTTCGGACATCTTTTTGTTAGTACCAGGTGTAAGTGGAGGTACTTGGGTTGGCATATCTGAAACAAATTTATAGCTAAAATAAATTTATATATAATAATAAACATAAACTAAGTACCTATCACTGTATACTATCTGCACATATAAATACCCATCACTGTATACTATCTACACATATAAATACCTATCACTGTATACTATCCACACATATAAATACCTATCACTGTATACTATCTACACATATAATACCTATCACTGTATACTATCTACACATATAAATACCCATCACTGTACACTATCTACACATATAAATACCCATCACTTTTATTTCCAACATTTTCCCGGGAAAATTGATTGATCCTGGGAATTTGGGAACACTAGGGTTTATCTCCATGCTGATTGTGCAAGGCTGAGGTAGAGACCCCGATGCACATCCTTTGCGAGTGCGCCGACTGGCGAGGACAAGGTTTCTTCAATTGGGGACAGGCAATCTCGAAGCTATGAGCTTCATGATGGAGCCACTTTCAGCTTTGCTAGGCCTGATTAGTAGGGCGAACGGGATGTGCTATAATTTCAGGGGATCCGCAATAGACCTCGTTTTGTAAGTCGCAGTGGAATGAGGACCCCTCCCCCGCCGCTTTTATTCTATACTCCATGAATAGTTATGTCTACTACACTAGTTTTCTGTATAGTCTGGATTAGATTAGATTGCACACAAAGTGGCCAAGCCTCAATTCCACCGCGACCTCATTGCACTAGGAGGTCTATTGTGGATCCTCAGTGGTTGTAGCACGTCCTCCAACTTCCCCTTTTTAAACACGCCTAGCAAAGCGGAAAGAGGCCATGAAGCTCATGGCTTCGGGATTGCCCACCCCCATACTGAAGAAACCTTGTCCTCATCAGGCTGGCACACTTACAAAGTATGCTGGTACAAAGTATCAGGATTTCTTACTCAGCCTTACATAATCAGCTCATCGCGTCTACTGTAAGTGCGTATTCAGCCTGCATTGCTCCGTTAATAGTAGACCTACTATTAGACCTAATACACTTCCGGCTATCATTCAGTAAATCCCTGGTGAATTTAGAGAGAGTGTTTCTTAATACAGTGTGTTCCCTGTCTCTGTCACATGGTGTTTTTCCCACCATTGCAGACGCTATTCTTAAAATGCAGTAAACTAATGCAAGTAAATTTAATTCGGTACAATTTTCTTCTTATATATTTTTACTTTTTCATATTCCTTAGTAAGAATGTGGAAGTATTACTATCGTGTCAAAATTTTCGAAATTGAGAAAAAAACGAAAAATCGCCCGGAAACTCAAATTTGGCATACCGTTTTTAATACTACCCTCTACAGGCTCGATATGAAAATTTCTAGCAAAATCCATTTGCGACTTTATTGGTTTTCGGATAATTCCACATAATAAATAAAACTGATGTGACCCAAAAATCCCTCCCCCAAAAAAGCCCCCTTGAATGACTTTACACTGAGAAATGTTACACCAATAAAAAAGATGTAGCTCTTTATATGTGCAGTTCACGTAACTGGTTTAAAGGAAATCGCTAGAGCAAATTTTTAATTTTTTTTTTCATACAGTAAAAACGCACTTCCGATCTGCTGTTAGCATGTCTTCTGGCACATGCTGTCAGGCTTCCAGTCATGGACAGCTTCACAGCATTCATCCTTATGCTCAGTTGGTTGTCGGCAGTCCAAAATGCTCATCGGGGGACAGAGCTATTAGTGAGAGACATTTCCGCGTCTTTCACGAAGCTCTCTCAGGCATCTGGTTGGATCCCTTACTAGACACTGTGGTTTAAGGAGACATCTCTACGTAATGGGGTTCATGCCGGATCCATTTTGTAGAGTCTGTGAAACAGATGAGGAAACACCCAGCCATCTTATGACAGACTGCCTCTGGGTTATGAGGAAATTAGGTTCAGGACCTTAGGAAACAGGATGTCTGTGGAAGAGCTTAGATTATTTCCCCTTAAGGTTATTGTCCCGATTTATTCGGACTGCGGTGAATCTTAGATGGATTAGACCCGGGTCTGGATATTTGTTCTAGAGCCGGTTTGTTATTGTTTTTCTTTGGGTAGCTACATGGGCCCAGTGGGGCTCTGGATAGCGCAGGGTTTGGACCCTCCCCACAGACAAATAAATAAATAAACGCACTTCCGGTAATCCAGTTTTCTACAAACTCAAAATTTCGATTGCATATTTAATTTTAATTAATATTATTTAGATGATAGTAATCCGATTCTATAGTAATCTCTTCCTCTATCCCTTCAATCCTCTGGGGTTCACATTCTATCTTATAGGTAGTCCACCAAGATGACTGAAGCGCCGTTGGCCCCGCGACTTCCTGGGCATCTAATGATGGTTATCAATGGATAACTTATCATTCAAGTCAATCATGCATCTTTTTAGTTTCTCTGACTCCTATGTAGTAATTGTGCCAAATTTTCGTATATGGAGTTTTCACCGGACATATCCATTTTGAGGTCCCTTGAGTCTAAAAAAGTGATTTTTAGGAAACTGTCTGTGTGTGTGTGTGTGTGAACAACATAAAGCAAAAACCAAAAAAAACGCAAAAAATTAAAACTTGATTCCATTTCGGTATCACTATCGGATCCTCCGACACACATACCGTTATCTGTCAAAAATTCCTCAACCGGAAGTACCGAATTTGCTGAATGATTTTCCTTTTTTTTTTTAACTTTTTTGAAATTTTCTGAAAAATGGTTCCGAACGATTTCCTTAAAACATTTTACATCAACTACACACATACACACAAACAAACACAAGGATCTACAATTTTTATTTAAAATATTTCTCTGGGAAGATGTATTTATTTAAGGGCACTTTTTGGGGGAGGGGTTGAGGGTTAGTTAGGTTTTCCTCTAAAGTGATATTTCAGTTTATTTATACAACTCTATCATCTAAATAATATTATAATTAGAAATAAATAGATATTGAAAATTCCGAGTTTAAAGTAGTAAAACCGGGAAGTGGCCTTTTTACTGAAAAGTTTTTTCACTGAACACCGACGAATTGCCATTAAATTTGGTAATACGAGACAAAGCAAAGTTTGTCAATAATATATAAAAAAGTAGGAAAGAAATCTATTTAAAATCAGAGACCTTTTCCGTGATAGCCTGCTCCTGGTGGTCATCGGTTTCCGGGTGTTCGCCCATCATCAGGATGTTTTTGCTAAACAGTGTAATAACAACACAGACTTGCACGGAGCAAATACAGTTGATACATCAATGTGCATATAATGAGCGTATCACAACTATTTGCTCTGTGCAAGTCTATGTTATTCACTGTTTTAACAAAAACATCCTGATGATGGGCGAACACCCGAAACCGATCGATGACCACAAAAAGAAGCAGCCTATCACGGAAAATATCTCTGATGCTTTCCAACAACAAATATTTAATATAATGGTACTTCCGAGTGAGGAATTTTGAAGATAAGGTCCAGTCCCCGGGATCCTATGGTGATCCCAAAAAACGGAATATCAAGTATCAACTTACTGCGATTTTTTTTTGTTTATCTGAGCTATGCTGTTTCATTTTTTTTTTTTTTTTTTTTTTAATTTTTTTTCAGACACAGAGGACCTATCAAAACGTATATTTCCGGTGATAAATTTAATATCGAAATCTTGAAACTATTACAAAAATACTTCCTCTTACTAGGAAGTGTGTGTTTTAACAGAATATCTCAAAAAAAAAAGAAGTAAAAGTGGCAAGAAGTTCTAAGTTGGTATTTCCGTCCCTACTACCGCCCTACTGCCGGCATTAGGCACCAAACTTTCCCGGAGCAAAAATCCATGAACCTATTGTGCGACTTCACTGGAATGCTTTTCTTGCTTCCCTCTGACTCCCAGTAAGAGGAAGTATTGTAATCTTGCCAAATATTCCATACAGAGTTTTCACCAGAAATACTGTTTTGAGGTCCCCTGAGTACAAAAAAGTGGTTTTACAAATGGTCTCTGTGCTTCGTGCGTGCGTGTGTGTGTGTATGTGAACAGCCTAGCTCAAAAACGAAAAATCGCAGAAAATTCAATCTTGATATTCCGTTTGGGTATCACCATGGATCCGACAGTAGAGGCCAGCGGTCAAAATTCCTCAACCGGAAGTGCCACTTCACTGAATGTTTTTTTCACTTTTTGTAATTTTCTCGAAAACTGATCCGACGATTTTCTTCAAACTTGGTACATCAACTACACATACAAAGAGCTACAACTCTGATTTAAAACATTTCTCTGGAAAAATTCACTTAAGGGCACTTTTAGGGGAGGGGTGGGGCCAGGTTTTCCTCTAAAGTGCATAGAGGGTATAGTTGATTGTTCAATATATCATAGTTGATTGTTCAATATATCATAGTTGATTATACAATTCTATCATCCAAACAAACTTAATTAGAAATAAATAGATGGTCCGAGTTTCAAGAAAATCAGTAAACCGGAAGTGCTCTTTACTTAACTTTTTTTTCAGTTTTCGACAAACTCCAACGAATTTCATTAAATTTGGTGCACAAACTATATAATTTGTCAATTACAACTTTTAAAACTGGAGTAAGAGAAAGTCGTTTGAGTTTTTTAAACCAAATTCCTTCAAATTTGTATTTCAGTACAATATATGCGATATCATTATCTCCTATATATTAAAAATATTACAAATTTGAAAACAAATGGTACGCTTCTATCTCCTACCCTACATTCCGAAAAAAAAATAATTTTTTTTTTGATAAAATTATCTCTATGGCAACGAAATAAAATGGTGATAGATCTTTCAGTGAGTTGAAACAATTTCCTTATGATAATAAAAACCTAGTGGAGTAGTTGTTATCTGTCCAGTAGAGAACAGAGGAGAAGATAAGGATTTCAAAGTATTTTTTTTGTTGGTATATCTACAGAAGAGATAAAATGACGGATGCTGTAATGAATATCAGAACATGGAATATACACAATATAGAATTAAAAAAAACAGATAATAATATTTTTAAAGAAATTCTTTCCCCTACGGATGGAGGTTCTAGGGTACATTCACAGTATTCACAGCTTTTCGTAAAAGGCGACTAATAGGGTATACCTAAACGTACACACACCACATCACAGATCACAAGTATACTACCTACCCTAAACCTATGGCGCAACACCCCAGGAAGGGCCAAGGCTTGCCAGACGGCGATTTGAATATGGAGGCGTGTGCTAAGCATGACGCCGTTCCCACACCATTTATAGTTCCGGCCTTCGCTACCTAGGGCGCTACTAACTGTAGCTTCCCACTTTTTAATCACGATGCTGGGTCAACACCGACTTTGCCCTCACGGGAATCGAACCCTGAATTCTCACATGAAAGGTGAGGGCGCTAGCCACTAGACCAACGCGTAAGGACAGTATTACTACGCGCACCCTACATAAACTTAGAAGGTATGTTACAGTACACAACCTAGGGTCACCTAGGGAACGGTGGATTTTTCAGAGGAGTTCCCGTAAAGGTTATGCGGGAGTATAAATATCTTGGAGTTTTGTTATCCCCTCTGGCAAAGCAAGGTTTAAACAAGATTTGGACTAACTTTATCGCTCAAAACATAATTCCTCTCTCGGCCAAATTTAGAGTTTTTAGCTCCTTATCGTTCAGTATTATGTTATGCGCCTCAAGTTTGAAGATTTCGGCAATATTAGCTTGTTGAGAGTGTCCAGCGCTTTTTTTTTATAAAAGAAAAAAGCTCTTTTGGCTTACCTTCTTCTACCCCCAATTACATAATTTATCTAGAAACCGCGATTGATTTATTATTTCTTTTTACTCTCCGGTTACACTTTCAATTATATCTTGAAAATTCTTTCTTTTCCTGATTCCCGGTTTTTACTAAAATTTCTGCGCTTGCGATTGTCCGTCACGGAGCGTCTGGTTTTTTTTTAATTGAAACTCTCTTTTTGAGAAGTATAACGTTCAATTTAATATCTCTCTAGATAATGTATCAGATTGGCGAAACCTATTCTTCTCTGATCTGCTATTAAAAAGAGGTTTGTCATTCCGGGAGGAGTCTGTGAGGTTGAGGCTCGGCCTTCCTCTCTTTTTTTATTATATAAAGAATTAGATCACTCCATTTCTATTTTCAATTTTGTTTCGTATTTCTGGGAAGCTAAATTTTTTCAGAAATGCTCTGGCTTTTTAAATTGATAGGTGAGTTGTTCTACCTTAATTATATACCATGACTTGAAAGGGAGATCGTTTTGTGTGAATTTTGCAACTCTCGTGCCAGGGAGGATATGTTTCATTTTGTGGCTGAATGTTCCATTCTATCCGAAATTCGTCTTCTCTGGCTGGGTTGTCGTTTCCTCACTAAGTCTCAGCTTTTATTTGTTCTTAATAATTCTTCTCATTTTCTTTAATAAAATATGCACGCCACGCATGGAAGTATCGCTATGAGCTGTGCTATTAAGTAGAAATTAATCTAATGATATTTTGGTAAATAAAGTATTATTATTATTAACCTATGGCCACCGTCCCTAGGATTCTCAAAAAGAGAACGTCTGAAAGCTCCAAGGAGGCAGGCCCTCCACCAGACTCGGGCGCTGTGGGCCACTTACCCGCACGCCTTAAATAAAATGATTACGAAACCTTAAAGAGAATATAACCAAACTGGATTGATTATAATGGTAGACCCAGGAAACATCAAATGGAGTATTCGCAACTGGAAAGCAACTGCAACCAACAGAGATGGCTGGAATAGACTCCTAGAGGAGGCCAGGGCTCACCAAAGGTTGTAGCGCCATGGAGATAGATAGATAGAAATTCTGCCCGAGACAGATTGGCTAAAATCGCCAATAGTTAGCGTTGGAGATATATATATATATAAAATTATTTTAAGGCACATCAACTATCTAAGGCTCCTAGAAACTTCGGTTAGGGCAGTTAGGCTGTCCCACACAAGTCGCGAGATATTTAGTGTGAGGAAGTATACGAAGGATGTAGATAGTGTGTAGATAGTATACGAAGGATTATTGAAAATCTTTTGGAGCCGTTGTAAGAAAATCATGAAGAACTGAAAAAAAACACACACACAGTAAAGTAGCACTTCCGGTTGATGGATTTTGAATCCAGAAATCTTCGTGTGTGATGCTATGTTACTACCAGGTTTGGAGAGGTTTCTGCAATTTTTAGTTTTTGATTTTTGGAAATATTTGTTTCGAATACAGACACAAGCATACAAACAAACACATTTTGGTCCCCCGGGTGCCTTGAAACACATATCGATAATTCGGATGTCTTAGGCTCGAGTCCAGCAGTACTGCCCTTAGATTTTTTCCTTCCTCAATAGATTTAGTTTACTCCGCAGTGCATTATCCCCTAAAAAGAAACTAATAATACCGAATAGATCTTTAGCTATGTTACTACAAAACTTCAAAATTATAGACAAAATTAGAGAAAAGTTATTAAGCATCAAAGTTAAGCACTAATGAAGGTAAGTTAGAACTAGCCAAAATTCAACATCTCAAATTCAACTTTGTATTACTTAACATTTATATCAGCTATAATTTTCATATTTAGCACAACCAAAGTATAGAACTTTAGCTATGTTTTTACAAAATTTCAGATTTATAGATAAACTTAAAACGAAGATATTAAGCATCAAAATTGTGGTCAAGTGAAGGTAAGTTAGAACTAGCCAAAATTAACATCTCAGTTTCAACTTTGTATAACTCAACAAATACAGCAGCTATAATTTTTATATTTAGCACAACCACAGAATAGAACATTGGTTTTGTGTCCAACAAATTTCAGATTTATAGATAAACTCAGAACAAAAATATTTAGCATCAAAGTTGAGCTCTAATGAAGGTAAAATTAGAACTTGCAAAAAATCAACGTCTCATTTTCAACTTTGGTATAACTCAATTGCAACTATAATATTCATATTTCACACAATCACGGAATTCAGGTGCTTGTATAAAATTTCAGATTTATCGACAGAATCGGAAATAAATGATACATGGAATACACCGGAAATATCCGTTTCGAGATCCTCTGAGTTCAAAAATTTTTTTTTTAGCAAATTAGTCTGTCTATGCGTGTGTGTGTGGATAGCATATCTCAGAAAATGAAAAATCACAAAATGTACGAAAGTTATTAATTTTCGTTAAAGTGCCACCAGGATCTGAGAATCAACTTTTCGTAAAAAATCGTTCAACCCGGAAGTGCCACATTACTGAATTTTTTTTAATAGTTTTTTGGGGATTTTCTCAAAAACTGCGATTTTTTTAAAACTTGGCACATGAACTACACATTCATACATTCATAGTTGATCTATACATTCATAGTTGATCTATACATTCATAGTTGATCTATACATTCATAGTTGATCTATACAATTCTACCATCTAAACAAAATTAATTAAAATTAGATTGCGAAAATTAAGAGTTTCAAAAAAAAATTATTAAACCGGAAGTGCGATTTTACTGAAGATTGTTTTTGCGATTTACTCCGATAAAAACACAAGAATTTCATTAAATTTACTACATTAACTATAAAATTTTGTCCAATTACAATTTTGTAAAATGCGGTGAAGAGATAGTTGTGTGAATGTTACACACCAGAATTTTTTTTTTTTTTTTAAATTTTGGGAAGGGAATGATATCAAATCAAAATTTTAAAAATTTGGCATAACTTCCAAATTCTTCTTCTTATTACGAGTAACAGAAAGTAAAAACGGTTTACAATTTTCACTTTTCAAACTCCACTGTTACAAAACTTAACAGTGAATTACGTAGTTTTAATTTAGTTTTTTAAAGTTAATTATATGTTATGATTTATAATAACTCCCATTTGTTTTCTTACGTCTAATTAAAAATAACAAAGATAACTTGTTTGTAATATCATTTTTAAAGAAAATCAGTGACTAAGATTTAATCTTTAAGATATACTTAGAAAATTTATAATTATATGAGAGGGATTATGAGATTAGTATCAGTCATTTGGGGGAGAATACCTTCAAAAGTTGATGGAGGTGGGTAAGGGCATTATTTGCTGCTATTCGGATGGCTCTAGACAGAAGGAAAGTGGCCTGTCAGCTAGCAGGAGCTGGTTGCAGGGGGAGTGGCTGGGAGAAATTAAATTTGATGTGGTCAGGCCGCACTGAAGGTTCTGAGCAAGCCCCATGTTGGAATTCGAAATTGGTGGGCGAATGTAGGAGAAGGCCTAGCTCAGTGGGGCAAAGTGCAGCTCTTCTAGGTTCCCGGACATACGAGGCATGGAAAGCAATAAAAGGGCGGACCCCGGCTGGCTATGAAGGGATCCTCCTCACATTCCTCACATTTTTTGGTCCCAAGTCAGTACACTAAGAGTTCTGCAACAGTCAGGTTAGACTTTGGCAGACGAGAGTTTTGGAGAAACATTGGGAGGACATGCAGGGTAAAATATTTATCAAAGGGACTAAGCAGGGGGTTTCGGATTACCTCCTATCCTTGAGTAGGATAAGATTGAGGACTTTAGTAGGTGTAGTGGTTGAACACACATGGGTGGCTAGTCATTTACATAGCCCACAAGAGGTATCTGTTGCAGGCAGTTACTTGGGGAGAAGCGACCCACCCCACGGATTACCACAGCTCAGTATTCCATGCACTTCGTCAGAACAGTACACGATACTTAAACTACATACACTCTACACATAACAGACAAGGGCAAACACAGTACACAAACTAGGATCTCCGTCCCTAGTTAATTGGCGGAAGTGAAGGGAGAAGGAAGGAAGACTCAGTGGTAGCGTGCTGGTCTAGCAACGCGGAGGTCCTCCTGGGTCCAAATCCAGCATGCTGCCGTTATATTTTCTCTTCCTGGGAGCCTCTACAACTCACTGTACGGTGATGAGCAGTATTGTTTGTAGCTAGAGAACCCTGCTTGGAGGCCGGCAGTACACTGAGAAGGCTCCGGGCGCTAATGACCATAGATGTTGACGCGTCTTAAATCGAAAAAAAACAAAACTTATAATTATTCCATCAAGTAAATCAACATTGGGGCAAGTAGAGGTAGTATTCAGATATTGTCAAAATTTTCAGAAACTGAACTACTGCCAAGAATACTTGTTTTGAGGTCCCCTGAGTTTGAAGAAAAAAGTGATACATATATATCTGTGCAGTTAGCATATATCAAGATTAAAAAGGAAATCTTTATAGACGTTTTTGAGAAAATTCTTGAGAGAAATCTCCCTCAAAATTGTAATTGACCCATTTTATAGTTAGCATACCAAATTTAATGAAATTCTCATCAGAGACATTTTCCGTGGTAGCCTGCTTCATTTTGTGGTCATCGACCGGTTTCGGGCGTTCGCCCATCTTCAGGATGCGTTTTTCAGACAGTGTGCCAACACAGACTCGTATAGAGTAACTTAGTTTCACACTAACTGAGGTATCCGTGTTGCTAGACCAGCACGCGCTACAACTGAGTCTTCCTTCCTTCTCCCTTCACTTCCGCCAATTAAACTAGGGACGGAGATCCTAGTTTGTGTACTGTGTTTGCCCTTGTCTGTTATGTGTAGAGTGTATGTAGTTTAAGTATATTGTGTACTGTTCTGACGAAGTGCATGGAATACTGAGCTGTGGTAAGCCGTGGGGTCGCTTCTCCCCAAGTAACTGCCTGCAACAGATACCTCTGTGGGCTATGTAAATGACTAGCCAAATGTGTGTTCAACCACTACACCTACTAAAGTCCTCAATCTATCCTACTAAGTAGGACTCCGTATGATGACCACAAATGGAAGCAGGCTACCACGGAAAATGTCTCTGATGCTTTCCAGCTCTGCGGAACCAACCACCACAACAAATTAATGAAATTCGTCCGGTGTTTTTATGAAAAAAAAAATTGGCGAAAACTGAAAAAAACTATTCAGGAAACTATTCACTTCCGGTTTGCTAATTTTCTTGGAACTCAGAATTTTGGCGATCAAAAGCACTTTAGAGGTAAACATAAGCCTACCCCTCTACCCCAAAAGCCCCCTTAAATGAGTTTACCCGGAAAAATGTATTATATAAAAGTTGTAGCTCTTTATATGAGCAACTGACATACATAGTTAAAAGATAAATCATTGGAGCCATTTTCAGAGAAAATGGGCAGAAAACTGGAGACACTTCCGGCCATCTGATTTTCTGGAAACTCGGGAATTGCAACAACATATTTAATTCTAATTAATATTATTTAGATAAAATAGAATTGTGTAAGAAACTGAAACAGCAGTTTGGAGGGAAATCTAACTCCACCTCTCACCACAAAAGCGCCCTTAAATGCATTTTCCCGTAAAAATATTTCAAATTAAAATTATAGCTCTTTGTATGTGTGGTTGCCATATTAAGTTTAAAGAAAAATCGTTGGATCCAATTTTCAAGAAAATCGCAAAAGAGTGAGAAAAAAATTAGTAAAATGGTACTTCCGGTTGAGGAATTTTGACAGATAACTTACTGTCGGATCCCATGGTGATACCTAAACGGGAATATCAAGTTTGAACTTTCAATTATTTTTCGTTTTCGAGCTATTCCGTTCATATACATACACACACGCGCGCGCACACACAGATCATTTTCTAAAAACCACTTTTTTGGACTCAGGGGGATTTCAAAACGGATATTTTTGGTAAAAAAAGCTATTCAGTAAAATGGCACTTCCGGTTTATAAATTTTCTTAAAAGCTCAGAAATTTTGGCAAATCAATTATATTTTTGAATTAATTTTGTTTAAATGGTAGAATCTAACTATGATTAGCACTTAAGGGAGGTAAATATAACTGTTCCCCTGCCCCCAAAAATCCCCTTGAATGAATTTTTCCCGCAGATATATTTACAAAATAAAAGTTATAGCTCTTTGTAGGTGTAGTACACATTCCTAGTTTAAAAAAACAAAATCGTTGGAGTAATTTTTGTTAAAATAGCAAAAAAAGAGTAAGTTAAGTGGTACTTCCGGTTGCGGAATTTTGACAGGGAACGTACTGTCCGGATCCCATGGTGATACCTAAATGGGTATTTCAAAGTTTTGAACTTATTACGATTTTTCAGATTATTTTTTAAAAATCAATTATTCCCCCCCCCCCACAGGGGGACCTCAATAAGTGCATTTCCGGTGAAAACTTACGATCTCGAAAATACTTCCGCTTGGGAGTTTAGGGGGGGTATTTTCTTGGAAATGTCACTTTAGTGAAACGTTATAGTATCTCCCGAGCGGATAAAGGATTTTGCTTTTGGTGAGTTTTTTGAAGTTTCTACGATTTACCAAAAATATATTCTTATTTCTTTTTACCATGAGAATAAGAGAATTGAAAAGCAAACTAAAAAATGTTTGAGATAATATTGGATGACAATAGCCCCGTGTACAAATAGGCTGTTAGTGTTTTTAACGGTCACGGGGCATGAAGAACAGCATGTGTGTATGATGTAGACCGATCGGTGGGGCCCCCACGGTACCACCTGGCGAAGCACCTGCTATTCTGTCAGCCAGAGTTGCACATGCTATACCCAACTAACATTAAGTTCTTCCTAACAATTTCTTTAGTCATTATCATTTTCTTACATAACAATGGAAATCAACGGATATAGTAAGCACGGAAAAGTTGATACAGCATTACTTTACATTTAACACATACGCCCAAAATGACAACACCCCATTCGATTTCTATCTATGCAGCAAGCATTCCAAGTTTAAAAAGAAAATCGTGTCAATTTTCGAGAAAGATTACCCCACCCCCCACCCGCACACAAAAAGCTGAAAAGAAGTCGCACTTCCGCTGAACCAATTTCGTTCAAATCCTTTCAAAAAAAAGAAATCTGGTGTGAAACACTCACACAACTTTCTCATGTTCCAGTTCACAAAATTATAACTGACAAATGTTACAGTTCGTGCACCAAATTTAATGAAATTTGTCAAAACTAAAAAAAAAACTGTTCAGTAAAAGCGCACTTCGGGTTTATTAATTTTCTTCAAACTCGAAAAATGTCGGCCATCTATTTATGTCTAATTAATTTTGTTTGGGTGATAGAATTGTATAATCAACTACTGATAGCACTTTAGAGAAAAACATAACCCCACCCCTCCCTTTAAATGTGCCCTTAAATGAATTTTCCCAGAGAAATGTTTTAAATAAAAGTTGTGTGTCTTTGTGTGCGTAGTTTAAACAGAAAGTTTCAAGAAAATCGTCAGAACCATTTTTGAGAAAATTGCGAACAAGTGAAACAAATCATTTAGTAAAGTGGTCAAGCAAACAGCACTTCCGGTCATCCGATATTTTTTTCAAACTCGGAATTGCAACAACATATTTTATTCTAATTATCATTATTTAGATGACAGAATTGTGTAATCAACTGAAATAGCACTGTAGAGGAACACCTAGCCCCACCCCTCCCCCAAAAGTGCCCTTAAATGAATTTTTTTAGGAGAAATGTTTCAAATAAAAGTTGTAGCTCTTTATATGTGTGGGTGATGTAACATGTATCAAGAAAATCGTTGAAGCCATTTTGGAAAAAATTGCAAAAAAAGTAAAAAAAAAAAACTAGTAAAGTGGTACTTCCGGTTGAAGAATTTTGACAGATGGCGTACTAAACGGGAATATCAAAATCAACTTTCTACGAGTTTTTCGATTTTGAGCTATGCTGTTCACATACATACACGGGACACACCATTTTAAAAAAAAACACTTTTTTGGGCTTAGAGGACCTCAAAACGCGTATTTCCGGTGAAAATCGATATACGAAAATTTGACACGATTACAATTTACAAAAAAAACTAATAAAGTCCCCCCTTCCGGTTGCAATACAGACACACACAGAGTAAAAAAAAAAAATTCGTACTCAGAAGACTTCAAAAACATGTTGTATTTCCGGTGAAACCTCAATTTCCCAAAAATTTGGCACAAATGGTAATTACTTCGTCATCAGTGAAGTAAGAGATACTAAAAATAAAAAAACCGCAATAGGATCATCACCATGGGACCCCATAGTAAAGTTATCTGTCAAAATTCATCAACCGGGAAACACTGAATCCAAAAAAAATGGTTTTTACAAAATGGTCTGGGTGAGTGTCCCGTGTATGTATGTGAACAGCATAGCTCACAAACGAAAAACCGTAGAAAGTTGGAACTTGATATTCCATTTAGGTATCACCATGGGATCTGACAGTACGTTATCTGTCAAAATTCCTCAACCGGAGGTACCACTTTACTAGTTGGTTTTTTTCACTTTTCTGTGATTTTCTCAAAAATGGCTCCAACGATTTTCTTCAAGCTTGGTATATCAAGTACACATACAATGAACTACATTTATTTGAAACATTTCCTCGGAAAAATTCATTTAACGGTACTTTTGGAGGTGGGGTGGGGTTATGGTTTCCTCTAAAGTGCTATTTCAATTGATTACACAATTCTGTCATCTAAATAATATTAATTAGAATTAAATATGTTGTTGAAATTCCGAGTTTGAAAAAAAAATCGGATGACCGGAAGTGCCGTTTTTACTAAGAAGTATTTTTCCAATTATTATGATTCCCTCCATAAAAATACCGACGGATTTCATTAAATTTGATATAGTAGCTTTAAAATGTGTTTTTTTGGTTTTGTTGTATTTTAAGACAATAAAGATTACACGAACATTTATTAATTGTGAAGAGTAGAGTTAATAGCGTAGTGTGACAAAGACGCAATCAAGATCAATCAGGACACAATAGGAGTGGATAGCAGCAGACTAGTCCGCCCAGTTGGATAAATTCATTTCTAAATCAGCCCTCGTCATAGACTGATGTTTTGCCCCACGACATATCTATTAATCTAACAAAAATAATAATAAGAATTATTATTATTTATTACGCAATTTATTGTTTAAATAATCTACATAAATAAAATTGTTCATTTCTTAGTCTGCTTGTGATCTCTCTCTCTGTGACTCTTAGTAAAAATTCCGTAATTTCATTTTCACTAATACACACTCTTGTAAAGTCCGCACTTCCAGTTAACCTATTTCCTTCATTTTCCCAGGAAAATGTTTCAAAATTAAAGTGATACTTTTCGTTTACTTCATCCTTACCAAAACTGGTCCACTTTTGGGACACCCTGGTTTTGATACCCCACGGCTTCACTTTTAAGGAAGCCCGGGGGGATCTCATCTATTTGGAGTTTGAGTATAGATTAAAAGTTCGTTTCAAATCCCAATGCCTCTTCTAATTATTTTCGCTCTAACCAGATGAGATTCGTCTCAAAGCGAATGCAAGCTATCCTGAAAGGAAACTTCAAAAGGAACCAAGATAGTTCCGATTGGTCCTTTTGCTTTCTATACCAGGTATAGTTTCACCATCTTTCGTGTGCGCAAAACAAGAAAACAACCGTTCCCAGAAAATGCTGGAAAATAGCTCAACAAATGTTTAATGTTACCACAAAGTCAGGATGAAAGATAAAAAAAGGGCAGGATGGTGTGTGGCAAAGGGGATATTAAAATCCCCCGGGGAAAGATAGGATTTTACAACGCCCCAGTCTTTAGGGGAGGGATTAGCTAAATGGTTAACGCGTTGGACTCCCACGTGGATGTCCCGGATTCGAGTCCAATGCTACCCTTAGAATTTTTTTTCTTCCTAGGAGCCTCTACAGCTCACTGTTTCGGTGATGGATAGTGTTGTCTGTAGCGAGACAACACTGTCCGGAGGCCCGGCAGTGCACTGAGAAGGCTCCGGGCGCTAATGACCATAGCTGTTGCCGCGCCTTAAATTAAAAAAAAAAAAAATAGAAAGTCCAGTCGTTAAATTGAATTATCAGAGTGCAGTTCTTATAAATGTTGTATTTGAAACTTTGACAACTGAACATTCGTGTTTCCTTTTTTCTAAAAACGTACATACAATCAAACCTTTGAGCCAAAATATTTCCCTCTTCAAACCTTGATGACAAAAGACAGTACCACAAATATATCTGTCCTAGGTCATGTGGATTTGGACACATCTATGCTCTAAAGTATCAGTTCTTCAGTACAACGTATATATAAAATTTGATTTGTGTTTCTTGGAGGGGGGTGGGGGTAGGGACTTCTTTCCAGGTCATGCGGGAATTTTTTAGGAATGAGGAGGTGGATAGTTTGCCAAATTAGGCGCGTCTCTCCCATTCATTGGTCCTGACCATGCAACCATTGGCTTATCATGGCATATCCAGTCATAGGGACAGCTTACAGCAATCATCCTTATGGATGAGCACAGTTGGTTGTCAGCAGTCCAAAATGCTCATCGGGGCCCCGAGGAGCTATTGCTATGTCTTTCAGGGAGCTCTCTCAGGCATCTGGTTGGATCCCTTACTGGACATTGTGGTTTAAGGAGACATCTCTACGTAATGGGGCTCATGCTGGATCCATTTAGTAGTCTGTGAAACAGAGGAGGAAACATCGATCCATTTTATGACAGATTGCCTGTGTTGTGAGGAAATTAAGTTCAGGACCTTTGGGCCGGAACAGGATGTCTCTGGAAGAGCTTAGGCTATTTCCCCTTAAAGTTATTGTCCGATTTGTTCGGACTGCGGCAAATCTTAGATGGATTAGACCCGGGTCTGGATATTTGTTTTAAACCCGTTTTGTTGTTGTTTTTCCTGGGGTAGGTACGGATAGCGTAGGGTTTGGTCCTTCCCCACAGACAAATAATAATAAATAATAAGGGACTTATTTCCATAACAAAGATTAGGTGAAGTAAATTTAAATCTCCTCCCCGCCACACACACTCCGACCAAAAAACCAACTTTTTAGAAAAATTTTATGAATCAGAAAACTTCATTGAATACAGTAATTGTGGTATGATTAAAAAAAAAAAAAAACTATATATAATATATTCTACAATTTTTTTAATAAAAGGATCTGAAACGGGAAGACATTGTTTTAGAAAAAGAAATATGGAGTCTTGTGGTTGGCTGGTAAAGGATGAGTCATCTTGTAGAAGAACAATACACAATGCATCCATAAGAGTGGGGATTTAATAAACATTGTCTCACAAAACACTATTACAATACACACCTAATTTAGTTTTTAAGATTATATTCAAGTCTTTTATTTCTTATTTATGTTTCCAAAATATGGCGCCATTTTGTCAGATTTTCCAAAAAAAAGTTTTCCCAAAAAACTTAATGACAAATTTTACTTTAAACACTTTGGAGGTAAGGTTTCGAATTCAGTCAAGTGGTTATACTTCCGGTTGAGGAATTTTTTTTTAACCAAACAACTTTATTGTCACATCCCATGGTGATATCTAAGACGGAATATCTAGTTTTAAGCTTTCTACGTAGTATTTTTCCTTTTTATTGAGTCAATACTGTTCTGACTCACATACACGCACACATAGACCACTAAAACTTTTTTAGGACTCTGAAGAACCCTTGTATTTAAAAAAAAAATCGCAAAAAACTGTTCAGTAAAAGCGAACTTCCGGTTTACTAATTTTCTTGAAACTCGGAATTTTGGCAATCTATTTATTTCTAATTAATTTTTTTGGGTGGTAGAATTGTACAATCAACTATGATAGCACTTTAGAGAAAAACATAACCCTACCTCTCCCCCCAAAAGTGCCTTTAAATGAGTTTTCCCAGAGAAATGTTTCAAATAAAAGTTGTAGCTCTTTGTGTGAGTAGTTTATATATAAAGTTTCAAGAAAATCGCGAAAAAGTGATAAAAATCATTTAGTAAAGTGGTAAAGAAACGCACTTGGTTATCCGTTTTTTTTTTCAAACTCGGAATTTCAACAACATATGTAATTCCTAATTAATATCATTTAGATGATAGAATTGTCTAATAAACTGAAATAGCACATTAGAGGAAATCATAATCCTACCCCTCCCCCCAAATTACCCTTAAATATATATTTCCCTAGAAATGTTTCAAATAAAAGTTATAACTCTCTGTATCTGTAACTTGATGTATCAAGTCGTTGGAGGCATTTTTGAGAAAATCGCAAAAAAAAACTAGTTATGTGTTACTTCCGGTTGAGGAATTTTGACAGATAACGTACTTTCAAATCCCATGGTGATACTTAAAACGTAATATCACGTAAAGTTTTGAACTTTCTACGATTTTTTTTCAATTTTTGAGCTATATTCAAATGGAAG